>CABFWB010001438.1:77072-95854 GCA_902151455.1 Timema bartmani
TACAGACAGACAGACAGACAGACGGAAATTCAAAAACCACTTTTTCGGATTCAGGAAGTCATGAAACGTCAAAATTCATCAAAATCTCGAGTTCGATTTTTTTGACGATCACCATACTTTCTCTACCTGTAAGATAGAGAGAAAGTAAAAAAGGTTGAATATAGAAAGCATCATGTGACCCTAAGCCTGGCGATGAAGTTTGAAAATTTCAAATAAAAAAGAGAGCATCTAACATTTTGTGTTATGACGTGACGATTAATAATTGTTTTTACCATACAAACTAATCTTTTTTTAAATGGCTGAAGTATATTCAAGCAGTTTGTTGCACTCTTTGTGTAATTGTATTGGATGAAAATTCTGTAATTATGTCTCTACGATACATTTTATAATATTTATCTCTCTAATTTGAATTTTTTTTTAAAGATTCATTTAAAATATTTGTTTCCTGTTGCTTGTGCTATAGTCGGATCAGCCTACCAAGAAGGCTTTTCTATTTGACTCTTTGGAATAGACACTAGGTCTACTTTCATATATTATTCATTCGCCAACGCGTGTTATACAGATGTCATTATTGAGAGAGAGTGGCCATTTACCTGGTCAGGTAAATACAGTAAACTTTTGTCAATGTTAGCTAATCTATATTTATTTTATAAATGTTCTAAAGGGTCGTTCTATTGCCATCCTACCGTTCCTAAATCATTCAGTCTTTTTTTATATGTAAAATGCGCTCTTTATGTATCTATAAATAAGCTTGCTTTACGTAGTTTTACTTTTAAATGTTGCTGATAAATCATTTTACTTTAGATTAAGTATAGTAATCGTGAAAACCCTCAACCTTGATGTAGATATCTTATATGGTCATACTTCGAGGTGAAATCGCGGTTTCAATAATCTAGACCTAACCAAAATTAATTTTTTTTAATTTGAAATTTTTCAAAAATGGCTTTGAATTTCATTCAAGATGATTGGCTATCTCGGCAGTGTTTCACGTAATAAATAGCACTATAAAGTTGCTTTTAAAATAAAGCTAACAAATGACTGATTTATGAAATTGAACAATTTTGTTCAATATAGAGTATCTAGGGAATATTTTACATCTATAGATAACACTGGATTCTTTTCTTCTTCTTTTTAAGGATAGATTACTGTCGACTGGTTTTCGAAATTTTGATATGGTTCGTGCCACTTCATTGGTCGAAAGCGAGGCTGCCTCGGTTGTCTCGGTGAACACGTGGCCGAGCCAACTCGTGCCGGTATATCAAAGTGAGGCATAGAAGCCATAATAAAGTATCGATTACACTGACATTTTTTGCCGGTACCAATCACCATCGCAGTGTCGACTTGACAGTGTAAACCTCAATATGCATGCAAATTTAAGAACTTGCATGACGCATGTTCAATTTGCAAGAATATTCGAGCATTTAAATATGTTGGCGCCAGCTGAACGTTTGCGCTAGTTGTATTTGCAAGTGTAAACCTCGATTGGTGTGCCGATGTACAAAGAACTCTGTCTTCCAACCAAGTTCAGCTCCAATTCAACTATCTCGCAGGTAAATATTTGCACAATATTCAGAATTAAAGGCGGTCCCACACTATTAGTGAATGTGGACGAATGTTCGGGTTTCGGATGACTGTCCGAGAAGTGTGGGAAGTACACGAATGGCGAATAGCGAGTGATCAGTTGAATAATCAGGATTCTAGGGGTTTCGCTCTAGGAGTGGTTTTTGGGCACGAATCAACGGAAGCGAACGTTCGCCACTGGAGTTAAGGCGAACGTTTGGTAAGCTCCCACACTACACATCAGTAGAAATAGGATAAATTCGCTTTTGCGAAAAACGCGAAAAGAAAAAAAAAGGGTCGAAAATAGGGTATTTATAAGTTTTCTTTGAGTTTCATGGCATTTGAAAGTGTTTAGAGCGATTTTTATTTCGTAAATTAACGCGAAAAACGTGATTTTGAGAGTATTTTAGCTCAATTATTATATTTAGCGAAATAGACGGGAATTTCCTGAAAATGCTGTGCATTTAAATAAAATGCTGAGAATTTCTATAAAACGATGTTTTTCAGCGGAAATAACTGATTAAAAAATTATTGAGTTTCACTCGTCTGTGTGCTTCAGCTCGGGTTTTACTTGCATCCTGTGCCTTCCACAGCCCATCCAGCTAATCGCCACATTCCGTTAGTCGTTGCTTTTATCATAAATCCTTTGTATAGGCCCTAAAAACATTGACGAAAGACATTTTTACCTATTTTGCTACAAAATGCTAAATTATGCCACAAAACGCTAAATTTCCAATAATTAATGCTAAAAAAACTGAAAATTAATGCTATTTTACCCTATCTCTGCACATCAGTCGTTTGTGTCGTCTTGTTGCTTAAGGTCCTTCACTTTTTTTTAACGCGTGTGTACACACTGGGTGCTGTACTAATTTAGTATACTCAGTATGCTTGGATATTTATTTAGAAAATATAGTCTGTTGTAGTGTACCATGTAATGTAACGTTAAATACAAGTTTTATTTAAAAGGCTAGTAACTGTTTTATTATTGAGATTATCTGACGGCATGGGCAATTTGAAATGTGCATATTTAACACCAAATAACTATAACGACGACATTAGTTTGTTTTGGTACTAAAATATATCATGTCATAGTGTGGGCCTACTATTTCAAATTTTCAATACAATAATGTTAGTGAACTATTATTGACGTATGGACTGTCATGGCTATTGGCGCATGCAAAATAACAGTGTAGACGAGGCTTTATGTCGGTAGCTTATCTTCCTTCGTAGAGGGTCTCAGGTTCGATTCCTGGCATGACAAAAAAATTCATAATAGGTGAAATGGTTTGTGTCTCCCCCTTTCACGGCGATGGGATTGAATGTCTGGGAACTGGTTGTTGTTCCTGACAGGATTACCACTAAAACCGAGCCCCTAGAATGTTGATATCAATGAAAAGGAAAAAAACTCCTTCAAAAATACTAATTTATTTTAGGCTTCAGCACCCGGGATTGAACTAGGTTCCTATAGATTTGTAATTTGTCTCTCTCGTCCAGTGGTCACCAAATGGCGGAACGCAGTGACATTTTTAAGGACCTTGACGAGATAGCGATAAACAGAAGAAATTATGCTAATTCGGTGGTGGGCGGGTAGTAGACACGGAAGGCTAGCAATAATAAATAAGTAAAATAACTAAAAGGAAAGAAAATCACGTTTTTTTAAATTAGTATAGTCTTATAGGGCTTGAACTTGCGTCACTGTTAAAGTTTCGCCGGACCGCGGAAGTATGTCGAGTTTTTAAAACGGACCTCCATCAAAAATAAATGGGGACCCCTGCTCTAGTCACTCAGCTTGAACTCTCTTGCTCGTTGGTGCTATGGTGTAAGCCAGGTGTCGGCAACCTTTTTGATATCGTGGACAATAAGGGCTAGAAAATAATAATCGACGGGCTAGTTTGAAAGAAATGTCGATTAAAGGTTTTCCATTTTTTTTCATATAGTAATTGAGTTATTAGTCCAGTTCTATGGACACAAATTGTGTTTGTTTGCTAAATCTTTCGCGGGTCAGATAAAACTATTCGGGGGACCGTATCTGGTCCGCAAGCCGTAGGTTGTCGACCGCAGTTGTAAGTGATCCACACTCAGGGGGTGACCGACCGTTCGTCCTCGATTTTTTGGGGACTGTTCCCAATATAAGACTATTGTCTCAGACTGATTTTATCTCCGACGTTGTTTTCGATTTGTCAAATAAATACGGATTAAATAAAACGATTTTAATCAACTCAATTTCTATGCAATTTAATTGTAAAATATGGCTACAATGCACATCAATGCACATTATCCTCTTTTTGAGATGTAAAATATAAGTCTGGGAGGGTTTGTTCCCAAATCTTAAATTATCCGGAAACAGATCGTTGTATCGCGTCACGTGCTGTTAATTGTTTATTATCAGTGATTCTTGGAAATTGTTATGATGAATGTATTATGGATCATAAACACAACATTGCAAGGAGTGTTATGCAAGGAGGTTTGTTTGTTTTAAATATTCTATTACCAACATATTTTATGTTTACCTAACTTTTTTTCCTTATTTATTAATTCCTTTTGTTCCAAAAACCAGGGCTATATGATTGTAGTTTAAAAAATAAATGGAAACTTTTTGCAGCATGTGATATTTTTGCACTCATAAATATGTTGTCCCTATCTATTCTTGAGTGCACTAATAAGGAGATGTTTTTGAAACACCGCAGCTGATAAATCGACCCCTCTGTTCTATCTTCTACCCTTGTCGGGGTCTTTTAGATATAGGCCCAGCATAACTTGCGTGTAGTGAAACCTTTTATTACAGGGGGACCCCCATTGTTACTAGAATAAGAGGGTAGGAACTAGGAAGGCAGGAAACCACACTACCCGCCTATGGACAAACTGTCAGCTGTCCTTTCTACTCTATACCCCCGGTGAGGGCTGAGGGCTCACTTCTAGTGGTCCTTTGTACTCTATACCCCCGGTGAGGGCTAAGGGCTCACTTCTAGTGGTCCTTTCTACTCATATACCCCTGGTTAGGGCTGAGGGCTCACTTCTAGTGGTCCTTTCTTCTTTATACCCCTGGTTAGGGCTGAGGGCTCACTTCTAGTGGTCCTTTGTACTCTATACCCCCGGTCAGGGCTGATGGCTCACTTCTAGTGGTCCTTTCTTCTCTATACCCCGGTATAGGACTGATGGATCACTTCTGGCGGTCCTTTATACTATATACCCCCGTCTAAGACCTATAGGTAACTTCTAGTGGTTCTTGGTACTCTATACCCCGTTCACAGACAAGGAGACCCCGTGCTAAAGTTAATGGTTCACTCCTAACGTTCTTGTTACTCCATACTCTGAGCTAGGAATGATGGCTCAATATTAATGGTTTATAGGAGTGCTCAATCCACCCCTACACTTATTAGCGAGTTTAATATTTCCATGCAACATGAATCTCTGTGGAACACCTACCTATACGTCCCGTCCGAATCATCTTAATATTTTCGTTGGTGGGATAGTGGAGAGGAAGATAATTTTGATAAAGTTTACCCGTATACGCGTGGAGGAAGTGGGAAACATCTTAATACACCCATCCGGACTTCGAACCCCGACCTCCCCTTTTTTGACAAAATAATAAGACTTAGAAGATCGACGCCTTTGTCTACGTTCCCACTGGTGCTGGTCTATAAAATAATAATAATAATAATAATAATAATAATAATAATAATAATAATAATAATAATAATAATACTTAGCACCCCGTTTTAATATCCGTTCGGGTTATACGCTTCCCGGTCTATAAAACTTTAGCCCCCCTGCCAGTGGCGGATTAAAAATTTTTGTGCCCATAGGCACAACTGTAATATCCCCCCACCCATCAATTTTTTTTTCTGTCAAGTAAACTAAACAGATAGTACTCCTAAGTTTAATTCACTACATATAAAATAATCAACCTTGTCAAGGGCTTTAGGAAGTTCCGGTGGAAATAGGTAATGGGGGGAGGGGGGTGGGCAAAGTTAGTAGTCAATAAAAGATTTCTAAGAAAGATAATCAGGCATGTACAGTACATGTCCTACAGTAGCTTGAATTAACATTATGAAGTGCGTATAATCCGAATAGGTAGTAAGACGCGGTGCTAATAATAATAACATTATGAAGAAGCGGAGAGTGACCTCAGTTACAAAGCGATTGCAAAGTAAAGTTATTTAAAAATAAATATTGTCGTTCTGACCTAAACTTGAACTATTCCTATAATGTTAGTCAATAATTTTCAAACGTAATTATTAAAAACAAAATACTATAGTAAAAATAATGTCATCCAAAATGTGCCGCCCCCTAAAGCCGCCTCTCCTAGGCCCGTGCCTATTGGGCCTATAGTGTAAATTCGCTTCTGCCCTCTCCCCTTAAGGTGGGATGGAAGGGGACGGGAGAAAAGGCCAGTGTTTTTTGCAGTTTTTATGGCAAAACTTTTTTTTGACTAAAGTAAATAAAATATTTATCCAGTTCAAACATGAAGTTTAATTTTCTTCACACGGTGACATCAACCGTTATTGAATATCTGTCATGAGCATGGTGGAATTATCGAACAAACTTTTTAAATGAAAAGAAAAAGTTGTCATTATATTCCAGAACACCCTTGACAGATATTCAAGAAATTTTGAAGTCAGCATGTGAAGAAAATTAAATTATATGCTTGTACTAGAGCAATATTTTATTTAATCTTACCCAAAAAATTGTTTTACCATAAAAACTGAAAAAACACTAGCTTTTCCTGGCGTCCCCTTCCATCCCACCTTAAAATGGATTAAGTCAATAATAATAATAATAATAATAATAATAATAATAATAATAATAATATCCAATTTCCCTCTATATGGGCCCCAGTTGTCTGCCTCATCCCTCCCCAAAAACATGATTAGAAAACATAATTTTCGTTTAGTGTTATTACAGTGGTTTGCACCTATGTACCAAATTTCGGCCGTATAAGTTATTAAGAAATGTCATAAAAGGTAAATACATGTAATAATTAATACTAAAGGCAGTGTTATTAAAAAAAAAATACATTTAAGGGTTGATTTCTCCTCAGCCCTTTGTTCGATTCTCTTCCCCAAAGAATTTGATATTTATAAAGGTACAAAGAAAAAATGTGCCAAGTTTGAATTAAATCGGCTAGTGTGCTCAAAATTTATCGTGAGACATATCCATCACAGACAGGCGCAAATCGGTGGAGTTGAAAAGGATAAACCACCAGTGGCGTAACTAAGGTCGGTGTCACCCAGCGGTAACTCATGGTGTCACCCGTACCGGACCATACAGAATTCTTAGTCATGTTTTTTGTAATAATGTCACGTGTAAATCGTAATTCCCGTATATCACTAGAAGTAATGGCAATAGTACTGACATAAACAACTCGCAAAATTAAAATTACACCTTTACATTACAAGATCATATGCATAACCGAAATATATTTACATCTACATAGTTTCATGTGGTTAAAGTGAAAATTCGGTATGAAGACCAGATACATAATTAGAAGTAAAAACGTTTAATAACTACATCGAAATTATGTTATTTTTAACTCGTTAAACCGTTACATAAGATACATTAATGAATTAGGTTTGCATAGTCAATAACGGCCCAAATAATGTAAGTAGTGTGATCGATCGTTGAAAACCCCAGTTCCTTTGACGAGTCAATTCACTCATAACATCCTGTTTGCTACAATTATCGTTATAATTGCCCTACATCGCTCATAACAGCGCTGTGATTTTCCCCTCCAACTTTGACCCCCTTTCTATATCCGTGAGAAAATTTATAGTTATTTATCTCCAAATTCCACAGCCGTAATTTATTCCCCACACCCTCGTTCCTGTCAATTTTATTTTTGCCCCATTATATTTTAATGTGTGCCCATTAGTTTTTAATGTGTGCCCCAGGGTTTTGAGTGGGGAAGCGTGCAGTCTCGGACGTCGGGCACTCCTCCCGCGACGTGTCGGCAATTCTGTTTAGTCTAGGCAGTGGGGGTCAGAAACAAAAATTTGTGGGACATTGCCCACCCCATGGGGCTGGGATCACAATTAAATAGCCAGTGTTTGGAGCTCGCCCCTCACGTTTTTTTAAATTTATTGGTGTGGGGGGAGCGTGCAGTCTCGGGCGTCGGGCATTCCTCCCGTAACGTGTAGGCCCGTGAGGGCGGGGGAGTATCCTTTCTCGTCAACTGTCAAACATAAAGTGGGATCCTACCCACTAGCCAGGGCTCGTCCCCATCCCCATAATATTTTTGCCCCATTAGATTTTAATGTGTGCCCCGTGGTTTTGGGTGGGGAAGCGTGCAGTCTCGGTTGTAGGGCACTCCTCCCGCGACGTGTCGTCAATTCTGCCCCATATGGGTCAGGGACCATAACTTAAACAGTCAGTGTTCACCCCCCAAAGAGCCAACACAGTTTATTCTAGGCAGTGGGGGCAGAAACAAAAATTTGTGGGGCATTGCCCGGTTTATAGGGCAGGTACCATAACTAAACAGCCAGTGTTTGGGGCTCGCCCTTCGGAATCCACAAACTGAGTGCATTGGAGCACATAATGTTGTCAATTCGGAGCCTGATTACTAATGAGTGAAGAAACTATCGAAACCACAATCTTGGCACGTGACAATGCCTGGGCAGTAAGGCACACAGATCATTGAATCGATCCCCCTCCAAGTTCAAAGATAACATTTACTCTTATTTTCCCGGGGGCCTAGGTCATTCATTACTCGGTGAAGACTATACTAAACATGTTCAATCAGGAAAATACCGTTAGCTCACTAATTATCACGCAACGTATACATCCTGACGACACGGATCTTTGTGGCAATGTTACCATCATACCCCCTGGTACAGTCGGCAAAAAAATGTAGCCTCAACGCCCGACCTCCACCGCCATAACTAGATGAGTTACACACACTCTTTCTGACTGAACGTCTATATATTAATTATGATAGTGCGGTAGGGATGATTAAAAAATGTTCCAGCATTTTAACTGTGGAGTGGTACATTGTAAAGGTCCCTCAGTTCTGCACAATATTTATATACCTGCCCGGCTGGCGCCAGTGCAGAGACATCCAGGACTTAATCTCGGGCTTCTGGGTACCCGGACTCCTCACTGACAGAGATCATGGATGAGAGACAAACGAAACTACGTGTTCATCAACCCTCCACCATAAAGTAAAAAAGAAACAAACAAGATAAAAGATTGGTCTCAAAACAAACACTTCAAACACTTAAAAACACACTTATAATTCCCCACAACAACAAGAATTGACAATTTCCACACATTAAAAACAACAATCAGTTACATCTCTTGATTATTTTTCTTCCCTTTCTCTTTTTTTAGTCCCAACAATCAACAAAACAACTCCATCCACCACCGCCAACAATATAGTTAAATATTAAATAACAATATTTGTACAACAAAGAAACAAAAGATTGTGTTAACAATTTATGGCAATTTTAGTCACGAATTCACTTTCTTCTGACAGCACGAACATTCCCAGATGCCTTCCTTCTTCCCGAAATGCTCTCCACATCTTCCAGTGTGACTGGAAGAGTCTTATTTAGAGTCTCTGGTAGTAATAGGCACAGCAAGGCACCTAACATGGAGAGAGTGCCTAACACCAGATCAGGGATTGCCCTCCAATATGTCGCCATTTTGACAAGCCTGCAATCCAGTGGGGTGCATCACCGGTCCTTTCAACATACTTATTCAATAATTTTAACCTATTATGTTTGAAAGAGGGACATGACTATTATAGTGACCCATGGGTCTTGAGCTGAGCTACTCATGAAATAGAGAGGAACGAGGGCGTGGGGAATAAATTACGGATGTGAAGTTTGGACATAAATAACTGTAAATTTTCTCACGGAAGTGGAAAGGGGGTCAAAATTGGAGGGGGAAAGTCACAGCGCTGTTATGAGCGATGTAGGGCAATTATAACTTTAATTCTAGCAAACAGGATTTTGTGAGTGATTGGACTCGTCATAGGAACTGGGGTTTTCAACGATAAATTACGCTACTAATGTAGACGTTTTAAACAAATGCATATTATTGCAATATACTCAAGATATTGTAGCTAAAATACCAACAAATTTGACAAAATCAGCAACTATAAAAACACCAGCAGCAACGAAAACAACAGCGCGTGCTTGTAACGCATGCAGACGAACTTTGAAGCGTCAATGTGATTGGGTAATAAAGATAAATCTTACCAGAGCGCATGCGCATTTGAAGGTTCAAAAAGTAAATTAGCATAGAGTTGCCTTTGTAGGTAATTATTACAGTTATATAAGCTGTGCTTACGAAATTTATTTTTGTAGCTATAGCTAACAACAGGGATTTTTTTAAATAATAAATTCCTTCCAATACACTACAAAAAATGTGTAGAGATATTCACTTTGGTGTCACCCCCTCTGATGTTGTCAACCGGTGAGGTTCTTCATCACCCTTATAAAGCCATTGGAACTCGCTTCACTCGTTTAAGAAATTAATCCACATGATTATGTTTTATTTGTCTTTACACTCTGGAAATAGGCTATTGGATAGATCGCCTATAAAGGGAGTCTACTATACAAGCTCGCATGTAAAAATTTCCCACACAAAGGCTCCTTGCACACAAAACTGTTTTTTGCCGTGGCCGTACACAGAACGGCACCGTGTAGACTACAGCAGATTGCCTTGGTACACACGGCGTGGTAACGGCACGGCAAGATTTCAAGTCACCAAATGGCATCAGTTAGCTCCAGACAGTCAGTACGATAAATCGCAGAAGGCAATTACTTTGTATTTATTATATTTACGAAGAAAAAAAAGGATAATTTAGAATTTGGTCTGAAAAGTGATGATGATGCCGGATGAACGTAAGCTAAAATCCCGTGCCGTGTAAATAGCTCCACATACTCGCATGCTCTACTGCGACCAGACACGACCACGGCACCGGACTAGTCCAATGGGGCGCCGTGTACGGGAAATAGCTGTGACTGTGATGTGTGTAAAGCTCAATTCCACCTTATGGTCGACTGAACTCACGGGACCGTGCCATGTCCGGCCACGGAAAAAAAACCCATGCTGTGTGCAAGGGGCCTAACTTGATTTTTACCTCTGTCACCTAAGCAAGTGCGGGGACCTCTGCGGCTGCAGCGTCTGCACACCCGGTCCTGCATAAAAATACAGGTACAATAATTACATCTAAATTACTTTATAACTACAGTAGACAAAGCTTTAGGTAAGTAAATGGATACATTCAAGATCCAACACCTTAGTGGTCGTCCATAAAACGGATAACGCTTTGAGGGTGGGGGGAGGAGGTAGCTCTAATGCTACATGCTGTTACATGGGGGAAGAGTGGGGTACATCAAAGTGTTATGTAACACAGGTCTTAAACTCAAATTCTAATTAAAAGTTAAGACTTACATATATTGTTCTCAATATATATATAAATTAATTAATAAAGTTACTAAGTTGGATAGATGTAAAAAGTGATGTTGCAAGACAAAATTAATTATTACGTTTACTTCTATTAAAAACAATATGTCAGAATATGAACATTAAACATAAAAACAATAATTCATCATCAACTTGGCTACATATAAGTTGATGAAAAGTCTAAAAATATATATATACACATTAAAAAAGTTGTTACAAAACTTACAGATCAACTATACAGTCTGGACAAAACAATTGACTAATTCAAATAAATAATGGATTAAAAAGTGTAAAAAGTGAATTTAGAGGTTATCACTAGCCAAATGAGTTATAATGCAGTCATTTAGTATTATTGTCTAAATATATATAAATGTACAATATATAATAGAAAAACAATTTTTAAAGTTCAAATATGAATTAAAGTGAAAAGAGTATAAAATTTAATTTGGAAGTTAACATTTGCCAACGATTTTAAATGAAGTAAAAAAGTAGTGGAATATTCCAAGCTTTATCTGTTTTTGTCCCACTACTCCTCATACATGTCCAGCATTAGACAGATGCTGGAATACTCCATACCGACATGTTTCGGCACTTATGGTGCCATATTCATGGTAACTGCAAAACGAAATTCAAGAAGCATGAAGATAAATTAAAAATTAAAAAATAAGTATGAGAATGTTGAGTGATCTGTGGATTCAAGGATAGATAGAAATTGGTGATGAATTTGAGAAGGAAAATAAGGAACTAATCTTCTCGACTCCGGCTCATTTTCTACGATGGAAGGTAGAGCGGGATAAAAGCGGTTATAGGATTTTAATGTTTTGGGGTAAATACTTTAATATGTTAACGAGAATTTGATTTGAAAATTGTAATTGTTCATTGAGAATTGATTTACTATGTAATAAAGCTGCTTGAATGAAAAATTCAGCTATGTTTAATTTAGCACCTTTATGAGAAAAGTGAAGAGGTTTCATACATGGGTCTATTTTTTTGGGTTGATGGTTAGTGTTTTTTAAATGGTCTGCAAATTTTGATTTGGTTCTATTGTATTTAAAATAAGAAATGTGCTCTTTATAGCGAACCTTGAAGCTCCGGCCGGTTAAACCTTTGTATATACGGTTGCATCCACAATTAAATTTATAAACTCCATTTTTATTGTATTTATCATTTATATTTAAATTTCTGTTACTAAGATTTTTCTTGATAGTGTTGTTGGTGGAAAAAGAAATGTTGGGATTGTACTTTCTGACCATATTGGTGATACGATAAGTTTCAGGACTAGTTGGATTTGCTGAGCGGGATATTTAGTAAACGATGAATTAGGCTATTGAAAGCAGCAAGTTTATGAGAATTAGGATGATTAGAATCCTTGGGAATAATTTTATCGGTATGAGTGAGTTTCCTATATATTTTACAGCTTAATTTGTTGAGCAAATTTTTAGAAATATTGAGATCTAAATAGTTAATACTGCCCTTATTTTCATTCTCAAGAGTGATATAGGCGAGTCCATTACAAGTCTATCATTTTGTGAATAAAATTTATTGTTAAATTGGAAATAGTTTAGGTCAGTGATAATTTGAACTAAATTAAAAATTTGATCAATGTAATCTTTGGTAAAATCCTGAGATGTTAGAGTTTCTTTAATGATGCCTAGGGTTTCCAATTCAAGTACATTAGTGTAGAGGTTAGAAATATCTAAAGACACAAATTTTGAATTGTTGCTGATAGAAATTGAGTTTATTTTTCTAGTTAGATGGATAGAGCTTTCAATATTAAAAGTATTGGGAAGTTTTAAGTTTTCAGATAGTATTTTAGCAATCTTTTTTTGCAAGTTTATATGCTGGTGCATTTTGATAGTTGACTGGAGGTCTGATTGGGATATTTGGTTTGTGGATCTTAGGTAGTGAAATGAAGGTGGGGGCATGAGGGTTCAAATTTTAATGTTCAAAACTAATATTATGTTCATGTGTTCACCTTTGATAAACATACTCATAGATAACTTCTGAATATCTGTGGCGTTGAAAATGCAAGTTTAGCACTTACTTTTCGTCTATTAATATTTCGAATGCGCTTAGGTGGCATTGTCTGCCCGAGAATACGAACGCCAAGCACATTCGAAAACACATATTTTCGTGCGCATGATCGTGACATGTTTATACTCACCGCACTTATTTAAATTTGTCCAATCTACTGACCCCTTCACGTGCTTTTAGTTGGATAACAGCTGTCAGTCGAAGCGGCCTTATTTTATAAGTATAGTTGAGTTTGAGATTCCTACTGCACATTCTTTTACATAGGCTGTGAATAATCGCTTGTATTTGTACAAAAACAAAAATAATTTCTTCAAAAAGAGGAGACTTGTTCATTGCTTGCCTATAAAAAGCGATATCCAGAAAAAACAGCGGAAAAGTTTCAAAAAGATGTTGTAGTGAAATGGAAAGAAGCAAAAGTGCAGAATTTATCTCAAGGTAAGTTTGAGGAGTCCATCACTAGTGTTATTTCTTCGTACCAGCAGGATGTTATGAACAGTAAAGCTTCAAATATCATTAACTATTCACAAAAGGTAGGTGTAGTCAAGCCTATACCTTTTCCCTTCTGATAAATCTAATGTGTATGTATATAAATGTAACTATTATATACACGCTATGGTGGCTGCACTGTCTAAATTGTCATTCTCTCAGTAGACTAGACGGCCGATGTTGGGGAGATGGGGTTTGAATACCAGTCAGATCTATTGAGGGTTGCTTTTCCTAAATGGTTTCCCACTCTCTCTCCATGCAAATGCTGGTAGATTTTCTTTAAAATTCTACCTTTTTAGTATACTTTCGTAGGGGGGTATAGTCAAATTGTAATTATTGTAATTATTTTTTATAATATTTATCTAATGGAGTATAAATGAGGAAGGTAGAATTCTAGAGGTTATCTACCCTCACTAACGTGGATTGATAAGTTAATTAAAGTAAAATTGTAGATTAATCCAATAATAATTTAGAAAAGTTGTATACTTAGAATCCTTTAAATAGTTCTCTATATGATGATAATACGACTCATAAAAATTGCACAATATCAAGAAAGATGTCTTCCCCCAGCGTCAAACATCTGATGTGGACACTTCAACATCATCCTGTAGCGAGCGCCATTATAGTAAAGGGCCATCCTAGTCAGCATATAGTAGCTCTTACTCAGATCGCAAACCTGACATCCATAATATAAATATAGCAGAGGTTTTTCCTCATGAATCTGAGGAATTTTAGCTCGACGTCTTTATGCCTGTGCTTGTCTGTCTTATTTCTATGTGTAGCTATCCATAAATAATAATACTTTCTGAAATAATGCATGTTCAGAATATAAAATGGATTTTAAGAAGTATTAACTCTGAACCCCTCCTTTAGTATCACAAAACTTCCCTATGAAATAATTACATTCATTCTTGGTGAGAAAAGTTACAAAACACAAGGTGGGGGCTAGGCTAAATGTCTACATGGTATTACATGGAGGGGGCGATCCCTTAGCTAAGTAAGTAGCGTGTCTGTCCATTAAACTAAGGGTCCCGGGTTCAATTCCCGGCATAGCCGAAAGATTTATAATTGGTGAAATGTGGCTTTACCCTGTCACAGTGATGAATTAACGGCTGGGGACTGAATGTTACACCTGCCTTAGTCATAAGTTAGATTATAAGGTATATGAAGCTACGCCTGGCCTAGAAAGCCGGTAGTGGAAAAATGGTTTCAATAATAAACTGACCCAGGCCACAGGCTGGAGACAGTAATGGATGTAAAATGGTGGTTACATTAAAGGGAAATGCAGTGATCAAAATCAATAAACAGAGAAACTATTTATAAAAAATTCATAGTAAAAACAGAGAAAATACTTTTAACTATTTTAATGTCGAACAAAATATTAAAGCTCTTGGTGGTAAGAAAGTTCCTTAGATAACTCTCTGAGTTTGGCTATTATTTTATGATGGAAGTAGAATTCTGCAAATCTAGCGTTACTTACTCTATAGTCCACGGCATTGGGAACACCTAGTCCTATCTTGAGCTAGTTCTATCCAGTCCCCCTAATTACATCCTGCCCACCATAATCTAAAAGACTCGATTATCCTAACAATGTCTTGTAACGAGTACAGGATATGTAACTCATCATTATGTAACCTCCTCCACTACCCAGTAGCCTCATCCCCTTTTGGACCAAATTTATTACCAAGCATCTTGTTTTCGATCACACTAAATTTATTTTCATAATGTAAGATAAGAGACCACGTTTTACAACCCTAAAGAACAACCGGTGAAATTATTTTCTTGTATATTTTGAGTTTTACATTTCTTGAAAGCAGGTGAGATGACAACTTACTGAGCGAGTAATAGCATGTATTTCCCGACTGTATTATTTTCCTAGTTTACAAGCTAATATCGTTATGCTGAAAATTGACACCTGGATACGGAAATCGAACCTGGGACCTTTGGTTTAGTACGCCAATGCTCTAACCACTGAGCTATTCCGGATTCGTCCCGTGCCTAGGGTCATTCTTCACTAATATTTTAAGGCAGAGTATATTATGGACGCGCAAAAGTCGTCGGCTACAAGTGTCAAAGGTTCCGGGTTCGATTCCCGTGTCAAGGTGTCATTTTTCAATTTTCAGAATATGATGTCTAGATGGAGTAAGCCTCACTAAAAGCATAAATAATAGCTTTGGCTATTTGATTCTTAGTATCGTTATTGCTAATTAAATTTTTCCTAAATATATAAACTCAATGGCCCTGTCAAATGATAAATGTTGCTCGTGATAATCTCAAAGCTATCGGCCTCAATCTGATTTTTCTGTGGGATCATAATCATTATACTCACCTCCCAGAGAAATGTGTGATGAGGCAACCAATGTTGGAATTGGTTACAAGAGGAATGTTACTCTTAAACATAAATATGGAAAGAGGAATACGATTTGAATTTAGTTTTTAATTTTAAACAGATTAAGGCCCTTGGCCCTGTCGAGTGCAAGTCTCAAACCTATTTTTTGTGATGGGGAGCGAGAGGGTGAAAGGCGTGGCGTGGCTTCATAACCGACCCAAGTATCCTTCCGCGCCAACAAGAACAGATGGATCACGGAAACCGTAGATAGCGCTAGCTACCGGACAGGTCTTGCGGAAAAATCATACGTTTGTAAATATCGGTTTTCTCGAGAACGAGTGAAACTCTTATGTTAATATTTTCAACAACCCTGCGAAGATAATGTATGGATGTTTATTAATTGTTACATTTTCTTATTTTTTTGTTATGAAGCTGGCAGTTTTTTATTGAAAAAATGTCAATTTTATCGATATTTGATCACTGTTAAAATTATAGAGGAGGTGTGTATATAAAAAGTATAACTTAATCAACATGCTTCTATTCTTGAACAAACCATTTCCGAAAAGAAAATTGCAAAACAATACTAGATCTTGAAGATAACCGTTTGTTCCCATGGCTCTACATTTCCACGCCAAATGAAAAGAGCAGAAATCTCCGGAGGAAAACGAGTTTACAACCTATAATTAAAAAAATTTAAAAAAATAAAAAATTATTGGCCGTTTGTAGGCCATTGTTACTTTCCTACCAGTCTAGAAAAAACTAATTTGTGTTTATTATTATATTACAAACATTTTATAGTATTACCAGTTTAATAACTTGAAAGACGGATTAATTAATATTAACAACATATCATTACATTTAACTTCCAGTCCTCAAAATTGACACCTGCCGTATACATGAAGATAATAAACCTGTAACTTTTTGAAGTACCAGATAGGTTATTTAAATGACTAATCGTCAGTATGTTACGTGTACTTGAGTGGGAGTTACTATCAATTTTATTCCTAAATTAATAGAGATAATAGCTGATTACGATTAATCAGATTTTCATAAAAAAAATTGGCCAAATTAACGTGTATCACGGGCAGTCGCGTACAAACTTACTTTTTAGAGAGGGGGGAATCGAATTCGAGCTTCAATGCTATTCTGAATTTATTCCATTTATGTAATTTGGAGACACTTTTAAATCAAGTTCTAAAATTTAGCCTATACATTCGTCACTATTTTAATATATCTAAACGTCAAGTCATATAATCATCCGCTGTCACTTTTGAAGTTTAGTATGATATCTAAAAATGAATATAATCAATATAGTAAAATGCTATTGAAAAATATTGATTTTTTCTATATATCTTATCAGAATCCTAATTATTGTTTTAGGCTTTTAAAAAGAATATGTGATCCTGGCCCTGGAAACAATATACACAACGCAAAGTGTTCGGCCCCGCCTCCCCCCCACATATTCATGCGTAAACAAGTTGACATACTCATTTTTTGAGACACAAAGCGTTCGCTCGATAGATAAGACGGCCGTTGCTTGTTGCAAAGATCCAAGAAAGGAAGAAGCACGAATCACAAAGCATTCTTTCTTTCTCCATGGTCCAGCCACCTACCGTGGAGAATCGTACCCTTGAGCTATCATAAGAAATTAAAAGCTTCGTACTGCGCATGTCCAGACACGGTGTGCCCTTATTTACCTGTGAAGGACAACCATGCGGCCATCTTCCTTCTCTCTCTCCGTCAACAACAAAAACAGTTGAAGCGCGGGGCCTCCGAAAAAACCTTCCAGCACGACTTGAAACCTGTAATAAATTTTATAAGGGAGAATGTAGAGGCTTGGGCGGGCTCCGCCCCTTCGACAATGGGATGCGAAAATTACCGGGTAGAGGCGAGCTAATAGAGGTGTAATTATAGCCCCGTGACTGGAATGCTGGTGTGATAGGGTCGGGGCAGAGGGGGAAGACAGGCGCTTCGACTCAGGGCTGCCAGCCTCTTTTCTCCTACCCCGAATCATGGTCGGCGCACTTTCTAGCGCGTGGTTTGATTCCTGACTGAATACTCTTATTCAATATTACCAGATGTCAATTTTTGACATTTCAAAGAATATGTCAATAGTGTGCTACGTACAATATTCTGTTGACTGGGAGATCGGGATTCAAATTCCAAACGGGTGAACTGAAAGTGGCGTTACTTTTTCTTTTTTATCCCCATCCCAACCATAGTGAAAAATCAGGTATATTTCCTCTAAATAATACCTTTGTCATCCTTAACCCCATTTGTGTATTAAAATGATAGACCGAAATAGTAAAAAGACGCGCAACACAAAAGAGAAAAATGTTTTACTACCGAGAGAGTAGACAGAGCGTTACCTTGGTTTTTTAAATCTCTCTTGACAAGTCTGAATCGATTCTCAGCTATACCTCAGTTTTAGCTTATGTGGTGCTGACTGACAGTTCACAGCTGACTTCTGACAGTCAACATTTAGGTATATACCTAAATATTGACTGTCAGAAGTGACAACTGCTAAAGACATGTTTTTTGCAGATCATATGGTTCGGCGTAGGGATACATAATTTGGTCTGGTAGCTTTTCAAAGCCGTCAGAAGTCAGCTGTGAGCTGTCAGTCAGCACCACATAAGCTAAAACTGAGGTATAGGTGTAGGTTTACATAGAATGTAGCTACCTCTTGTGTTTTTTTTTTAGCTCTCAACGCTAATACTGGTCCACATAAAAAAAAAACAATCTCATCATATTAGTTTTGATGAGATAGTTTAGATCATTGATAATAAAAATCTACACGATTCACCCTCTTTATCCTATTCCTTGAGACTAGATAGTCGAGTCGGTGATGGTCAGTACTGGCTCCAGCATCTAGCTACATAATGCGTGGTGGGTTGGCGCCCCTGCCACAAGACCGGTCTTGTCTGAATTACATTATCCCCGACTGCTCGACCCCCCCCCC
>CABFWB010001438.1:95915-143897 GCA_902151455.1 Timema bartmani
TTTCACCGTGTCAGAACAAGCAGGCATCCAGCTCATTATTTTATTATTACTCGGAACTAAAGGGAACTGGCAGTAATTCACCAGTTTCTTCATTTCAAACCCACTTTTAAAAAATGTATAGAAATGAAAAAAATATAACCATATATTCTCCAGTTGTCCCACGTCGTCTTGTTTATTGGCCCTCAGTTCGAAGCCCCGGAAGAACACCTAGAGTTGTTGCACGGCCCGGAAATATACGTCAGTTGAATCACATAAGGAATAACCTTATGCGACTATTCAAAACGTTGATAAATCTTCTTTCTATCAAGTACTTTCACAATGATGAATTAACGGCTGGGGGACTGGGTGTCTGTGTCTATTCTATAGGTACAAGTTAGTTTGTTGGTTCTGATTATTGGCGCAAGGAGGGACGACAAAGATAATATATCTTCTCGTACCTTCCCAACTACTCTCTTGTTCTCAAAACAATATTATTGTCACCTTTAGATACATTAGAATGATGCAATCACATTAATTTTTGTCAGCTGTATTGCGATTAGGGGTAAAATCATCACATTAAGGAAAGTATCAACAATGTATTTATTCAGTTAAAGTACTTTTTTTTTATTCTTTAAGGACATTTAATATGTAGTCCTAGTATATAGAATGAAATCTTGTTCTACCCAACATTGAATTAGAAGCAGGAACATAATAAGGCTATAGCTTCCATTTAATCACAAACTCATCCAAAAACGCTCCTACCCCCATCCCTATTTGATATGAAAATCTTTATCACTTTGTCCAAGTTAACAGTATCAAGTAATGTTCTGTTGGGCATAGCACGACGCTACTTGGTTAAACCGCTTCTGTGTCATTATTGACCACATGTATGACTTCAGTTTTTGCAGAGCACTGAAGCTCCTCTCCTTCACAGCTCGATGCAAAAGGCCGACAATGTTTTCAACATTCCCAAAGAGACTTCTTTATTTTTAATTTTACTTAAGGCTTGTCCAAGCAAGCAATCTGATCTTAAATTTTCTAAATGAAAAGTCACAATTCTACTTCTAGCCTCAAAGAGTTGATTTCAACAACAGTTGCACGAAAAAACAGCCTAAAACATTTGCACCAAATGCATTTGTTTCTTGTGCTTCTAACATAAAATGAATCGGAGAATACTAAAAGCTTCTAAGTCACTCATTTTGAGATTTTGAATTAATGGCGTGAAGTGATTCCGTAAAGGTAAATACAGCTATCTCTGCATTAACATTCTCATTTAGAAGTCTCTCTACCATATAAATGGGGGTCTGTAAAATTCTAAAGCAAACTAAAACATTCAGAGTCACTGAATTGAAATCCTTTTGTTTGCGTTGGCAATGCTGATAAAACAAAAAGTTATGAATCACTGGTTCAGAAATGATTGTCTATGTTGGCAATACTGCTGATAAAACAACCCTTTGTCATCAGCTGGTATTGTTTTACATGACAGGTGAGAGGTAGTGTTATGTCTGTAGTTATTTGATTTGTATTAAGTAACGAAAAAATTAAGGATGTAAAAGAAACAAAGTGAAGAGGGCGAGAGTAAAAGGATTAGAATATGTGGACTACAAAGAAAAGAATAGTTCCTGCTGTGACAATAGGACCACATTGTGGGTAAGGAGGACTAATGAATATATTTCTATTATTTTAATTGAATTTTCTTTTGATTGGTGCCTTATGTGTAATTTGATATGCCAATTTCTGATTATAGAAATTTAGTAAGGAAATGGCTGAACATATTTTGAGAGACGAACACTCATTTTAAAAGTTAGGATTCGAGGATGTTGGCAAAAATAGATTTTCCAAGGAAAATCACATTTTTACAGCCAATTATCAGTCTTTCATTCTATATTTACATAACCATGGATTCCTAAGACAGGTAAATAAAGGTTTCTTTTTGGCTAAAAATAACAACTCAATTCTTATGTAAGTGGTATGGTGCAACAAGTTGTTTTAAAGTTCTCATCGCTGTGTAGAAGGTAAAAATATACGCTTTGCTTACAATTAAACACCATCATCTCAAATCTATGGAAATATGATAGCCTTTGACGAGTAAATCTTTTACTATGAAGAGGAGTGAGACTTCATACTATAGATCTTTTCTTAATAAAAAGTTTTGAAGACATTCTAGCACTAAAATCTGCAGCGAACACTGCAACAATTTACAAATATATAATTTTAATCAATAAGGACAGCAAAGTTACATCAATATTTAAATCATAAATTTGATTGAGTAGCAGTTACAAAGTAATGGCATTTTCCCATTAAATTTGTAGACTAGGCCTAGTTTACAAAATTTCTTAAACACTTTTATAAATTCCAGGTGTAAAGGAAAGTGCGCAGTTCGTCTTTGCGAGCAGGCCGATGAAATCTTTGTGCGCCTTCGCAGTATGAACATGGAAAATGATCAGGATGTGTTTCTGCAGTCTCTGATAAGCAGTCATGATGTTATGCAGCACAGACCAAGAAAGCAGGGTGAAGGTGCCAGAGCAGCACATGGAAAGTCTTTTACATACAGTGTCATGGTGGGTGAACACAAAGAGCAGGTTTGTCTTTAAGCCTCCAAGTCTCTTTATGGGATAAAGATTAGCCTACCCTATTGCTGGCTGGTAAAATCCCTATAGATCTAAGCAGAAAAAAAGCAGGGACACATGCAATTCCTGCTACTACCAGACTATTGATAAGAGACCACATTGAAAGCTATCCTGCCAAGGAAAGTAAACACTCTGGAAAGGTAAACAAACATCTGGATTCCAGACTGAACATAAAGACAATTTACCAGATGTTTGTGGAAAATAATCTGAATGTAAAACGCAGTTACAAGTTCAAACTGTCTCATCTCACTGACCCGCAACCAGTTTTTCCAACACACCAATCTTATGGGTCAGGGAAAGTGCCTATTAAACCACTAAAGTTAAGAGACATCAGAGAATTTTTCCCATACATACCAGTAGAGTTTATGGTATTTCTATGAAACCCTCATGGACTGGCCTAGAGGTGATGTGGGGGAAGAAGAAGAATATGACTAAGAGACCTTGTTACATTTTTTCTTGTGCAAATTATATTAAAAAGGCTTAAGACATATTTTAAAAATGTCATTTTTATATGTTTTTTTATTATTATTTGGAGGAAGAACTGTCAATTATTAAAAGAACCTTAAAATATTTAAAAAGCAATGTTTTTTATAAAAGTGCATCTTTACAAAGGGTTTTGTTAGAAAATGCATTGTTTTAATTTTTGAATTTTAATATTAAAGATGTTTGAATAACCCTTAATGGTTTTAAAATGTAATGTTGTTTATAATAAGCATACTGTTTTATTAATAAGTGTATTTTTTATTTCAAACTCCTAAAAGCAAACTAAAATGTTCTAAGTCAAACATTTTAAATTAACACTTTTTTTTATAAAAGATGTCTGTTTGTAAAGAGTTTTGTTAAAAATTCATTGGTTTAATTTTTTATATAAGGGTGAAAGGTGTTTGAACAATCCTTAATGCTTTAAAAGTCTAGTTCTACACAAAAGCATCTAGTTTAGTGTTAAAAAGGTTTTTTTATTTTTTTTGATATTTTTACAATTTACCTTCTAAGCACTAAACAGTTTTTTTAGTTTTCCGAAAATTTGGGTAAGCTGACTTCGAGGCTCATGAGATGTCAAAATCCATCAACATTTCGGGTTAGATTTTTTTATTTTTATGGTTGCAATACTTTACTTCATGTACGCATCAGACCAGAACCCTTAAAGTCATTTTGCCGAAATATTGAGAGTAGCCATTTTGTTTGGAATATTTATATATGTTTAGAAACAAAATTTAATCAAAATCGTTAGAGCCGATTTTAAGAAAATAGAATTTTTCTCTTTTTTTCCCTTCAGTAAACTACCCTTAATTTCAGGCTTAGATATTCAATTCCAAAAACCCTCGGGGCAACCCTATGAAAACCCTAGATACCAAGTTTTAGCCCGATCGGTAAAATAGTTTAGGCTCTAGTCGGAGGTACAGACAGACGGAAATTCAAAAACCACGTGTTTGAATTGGGGTGGGGGTACATGAACCGTCAACATTCATCAAAATCTCGAGTTCAATTTTTTTGATGATCACAATAATTTCTCTACCTGTAAGATAGTGAAAAATTTCTTTTTTTAGACTAATATCTTGTATGACTCATTCTATATGACTATATGTAGGGACATACAAAATTCACATTTGTGATAAAACAAATTTTTACACAAATTCTATTGTTTTCACACGAATAACACGAATTAAAGCTTTTTTCTATATAAACACAATTTCTTTGTAATTTGGCAAATACCACATTATGCAATATAATTTTCAATACAGTAACACTGGTGATAGCACTATACCAGGGCTGCTGTTTATACGAACAGTAACAGCCTTTACTTATTTTATAGGTATAAAATGGACCACAAATTAGTGTTTTCAGGATATTTAAGCTTATTTTTTCTGAAATTAGCATTAAAAATAAGTATTTCTACTTTTACACATTACAATACCTAAATTTCTATTCTTTGTTCACAGCCTTTAAAAGATTTCACGCTAGATCCAAGCAAGGACATTATTATAGAAAAGGTCCTTGCTTGTTTGGCAAAATTATATATCTTTAATTTTTATTCGATTATCCTTATTTGATATTAGTTTAGTCTTCTATGACAACATGTTTCGGTGTTATTATTGTTTGTTCTAAACAATACCATATACAGAGTATTGAAGATGGTCTTGGTACAAACCTAAGTTGATAGTTGATTATTTCGATATTGCTATTTGTAAGACTCGAAGGTAATGATATTGATAAATTGAGTTTGATATTACTAAGCGTGAAATGTTTTGTGTGTATTTTTATTTAATTTTTCTCCGAATATGTTCATAATTAGGGAAATACACAATATGAACAAAAATTTAGAGAGTTTTATCCTAGTTTTTTTTAATGAATACTAATACGACCCATATTTACGTAAATAATATCGCTTTATGAGAAATATAACAGCACTTTACCCCTAACAATAACCCCACCTTTTGCATGTCTCAAACTATATGTTATGAAAAAGCTAATTATTTTGGTGGCCACTGGCCAGTTATAGGAAGAAGTGTGAATAGAATACTTTTGAACCCTTTTGCACTCAGCATATTTTCACGACTCTTGTGTAAAACACTCAGGCCAATTATTACCTATTTACCTGTGTATTTGTGAATTCCTGCCATAAAAAAACTCTTAAACATATATACAAGAAAAATTCACACTTATGCTCTAAACATGTTGGAATTAGAAAAAAAAAGTCATCGTAAGAATTATAAAAATAGATGGATTGTAAAACATATTGAAAATTGGAAAATTTGGAGTTTTAGTTAAAATATAAAATTTAGAGATAAAAAAAATGATTGAATTTTTGCCTTTTGTCTTCATCACTCCTCCTGAAAGAAAGATAATTTATTTCTACAAAATCTGATATAAGTTCGGTGTCTGTAGTGTTGTTAGTTTCTAAACTACATCAATTTTAGTAAAATTGTGTATAGGCCTACATACTTTTGGAGTCAGCAACTTTGTTTCGGAAAAATACTACATGCAGCAAATAAATAAATAATAAATAGGCCTAAATAATAAATTAATAGTCACTTCCAGGCATAAATTTACCATCATTATCTATAGTATCAAAATAATCTAAAATGTCAGTCATCTAACTTAGAACTTGGACCCTCCATTGCCTAGTTATAAAAAAAAAGATATATTGTACTAGCACTTAGGCCTATATAACTTATAATAAAAAACACTATGAAGGAAACAAGAATAAAACAATAAAGAATACATAAACTTTTGTAAGAAAACCAAATAGCTACTGCAAACACTCGAATCAAAATAAAATAAAGAAAAACCCGGAAAACAAAAACATATTCACGCTATGGTGTAAACTAGAAATGTGTCATTCGCAAACGACTGGTTTAAATTGAACGGCTCCTCAAGGTGAAAGAGTCGAACTAGTTCACCTTATTGACATGAACTAGTTCGAATTGAAAGACACAAGACAATCGAAAACTCTTCGGCCGAAAGAAGTTTTTTCCCTCCTTATTCAGCAAATCTACCTCCTCTGCGTCCCCCCACCTTCCACNAAAAAGGCTACAAAGAGGCAAATTTAAATGCTTCCTTAGAAACTCAAATATTTTAAAACTATCACGTGCTTTAAGGCAGCGCACCACAACCTACGGCCCGTGGACTAAATCCGAGGTGCCGACTGAGAGGCCTGGTTTTATGTAGATGGTTGGTTAATGTCTGAATTCACTTCTATATCTATAATATCTACATCGTTGACAGTTTGCTAACTAAGTTTATTGTGGCTTGATCAACTGATGGTACTAACTTATGAGGAAACTCACTTCTAAAAGAAGGGTGTTTGGCTTTAAGGTGTCTCATTAAGTTCCCGGTAGAAACACAAGCTAAACTGATGAATTGTGAACAATAGCCACACTTGGCTTTTTTGTCTCAATTTCGGAAAATTGATCCCAAAGTTTACTTTTTCTTAGTGGCATTTTATTTTTTTAAACAAATGTGTATTTAAATACAATTATACTACTGAATAAACTACATAATTAATCATAATAAATAAAATGCCACCTTTAATTAATAAGTTTTAGATTTGATTCATGAGCATAAATAATACAATAATTAATTTAATAAACTTTAAAAACTTCTTCCTAGAAGCAGGCCTTTGATGTGAAGGGAATAGCTCATTTACACGATGTATTTCTCCAAATGGTACCGGTAACTGACTGATTGAAAGCTGTAGGTCGGTCGCGAATGATGATCCATGAGCCGGTATCAGGTTGGTCGCGAATGATGAGCTGCAAAACAAGTATTCATTCGCGAACGATTGAACAATAAAAATGAACGGCTCATTTCACTGAACTGAATCACTTTAAGCTGTTCCCAAGAGTGAGCCGTTCTGCCCATCTCTAGTGTAAACAACTGGGAGTAAAATTATTCATTTGCACAACAACAAAATACTTTTTGTTGACATTACTGTGCTTTCTGTTGAGGAAAATATGAACTAAAGCTTAATATTTAGGATAAAGGCTTATGGTGACCATCTAGTGACATTTATTATACTAAAAGACAAGATTTAGCTGGCGCCAATGGACCAGCCGGGTTAGTGTTTTAGCCAGTACTTGGCACGCCGATGGATCGGCACGCTGGACATTTAAGGGCTAATTTATTATTTCATGAATTATAATATTATATAGTTTCCACAACTGCGAAACAAAAACCATAATTTATATTGATATATTTTGTTCTTCAATCAGTTATGTGCGTACAACATGAACAGGCATTATGACATCTGTGATGATAATAAAATAATAAAGGTTACAAAAAAGCCAAAATGACAGAAATCCTTAGGGAAGTATTATTAGAAGCATTTGTTAACACTTTTGATTGCTAATGAAATATTAGTAAAAAAAAAAAAAGCTATTTTCACACTAGTGACTTTCAACCAATGTTTGCAATAAAAAATCATCTGCTACCTGTCAGTTAGCACTACTATAAGGCTGTGTCACACTGTGCTAGTAAGTAGCTTAGTGCAACATAAAAATAGCCGCTACTAGCGCTCGCTGGCGAGTGGAAAAGCAGCCCTAGAAAAGTTGGATGTGTTCAACTTTTGGCGCTACTTACTAGCCAGTAGCCTATCTTGAGGATCATGTGACTTATTCATCGTTAGCGAGTAGCGCTCTAGTCACTTGATGTGACATTGGAATTACAGTGCAGTAGCGCATGTTATTTATCACCACGGGGTTGTATCGGGGTGTGCTGTATTTATTTTGAGTTGAAATCCAATCAAAACAACCATGTGCTTTGCGGTACTCGCCGCTACCTTAACACTATGCGACCTAAAAGTACATGGAAAATGTAGTAGCTGCTACTTAGTAGTGTATGTATGTATGTATGTATATATATATACATACATACACACATACACACACACACACACACACACAAACACACACACACAACTACATATATAAAACTAACAGGCCACACGTCATGGTTGCTAAAAAAAAAGCAATTAAATAAAGAATATATTAATAAATTGCAGAAAGATGGAAAATACTTCAAACCCTTATATTAGATAAAATGGAAATAGAAAATTAATAGAAAATAATGCTCAAATTTTGATAAAATACAAATGTTAAAAGTTTTGATAGATTACAGCACATTACAAAACCACGTATAAATAGAAATACTAAAAAATATTGTTTTCTAAAAAAAGTTGTTTTAACAATAAATAACACCAAAGTTTCTAATAATAAATATCCTGCACTTCTCGTGCAACCATATCAATGTTGAGGTGATGCTCAGAGATTTTGGCCAGTGACGGTGTTCTACTGACCACATTGCCGACCACCATTTCGCTAGTACCACCAACAATCACACCACCACTCTCTGTTGGTCCTGTAACGACAGGTAAAAGTTTCCATACCGAATACTTCTCCGCTGATGAAAGACTCCCTGTTTGTTCACTAGTTCGCATCTTTGTAGAAACTGTGGCACTCATTGTGTTGACAACACTTTTAGAACTTTGGCTGGGATTGTTTGAGGAAAGGTTTACTTGCGAGTTAAAAGTTGCAAGACTATTCTTTTCACTTGTTCTGATAGGATTATTATCTGTGTGATCCTTTGCCTTGAAAGAAAGGTTTCCCGAGAATCTATCAACCAAGGATTTGACTGTATTGCTTGTATTTAAATGTCCTGAAGTTGTTGTATGCGGTGATCTAGTCGAACAGGAAGAAACCTGAGCTACGGTCTTGGTGAAAGAGGGTTTCGTTGATTCGGTACCAATGATTGATTGAGAAATAGAACACACTGGTGCAAGGCTATGCAATATTTTTGATGAAGATGAACTAATTTGTGAGACATTCTGGTTATTCAAAGGTCTGCTTTGTTCAAGTGAGTGCTCAATGTTTTGGGAGGATTTGGTATGATAACATGAATTATCTGAAGTAGTTTTGAAAAGATTAAAATTGTTATTACTTTTATTCAAACAATTGTAAGAAGAATTTGGAATGGAAATGTCAGGTTTGGAAAGATTTGAACTTTTCATCGGAACTTCTTGATTTCTTTTGTCTAGTTCATTAGAAGATGATTCACGAAGAAGATTTTGCTGAGGCATAGGTACATTGCTTTTTATATATCTTGGGTACATAAGGTCATGTGACATATTTGTGGGAATTTCATCAAAATTTTGACAATTGATCTGCACCAATTTTGGACCCAACAAGTTGTTTCTTGGCTGAGGTTTGGAAGTTGTACCCCAACTAACATGTTTCAAACTGCCTTGAGTGTTCTTCGAGTAAAGCTCAGAAACAGCGCGTCTACTCAAGGGCCTTGGGTGGAGGAAAGGTGCCCCAAAAAAAGAAGTGTGATTCGACATCTGGATAGGGAAATTTTGAATAGTTGTGCTAGGGGCCCCAAAAAATGAGCTTTGATCGGACATCGAGACGGGGAAACTCTGAGTTATAGAGTGTGAAGTTTTCTTTACAGAGGAGGATTTAGGGATAGGTGGTGGTGATGGCAGCTCTGGGTCTGATGTGTGCACATGAGGCGTCCCTGTAGAACCTCGTAACATTAGTTCGGCCCTGCATACATTCATTTCACTGCCAATAACGAGTTTAGCTCTTTTTGAGTGTAACTGCAGTATCATGTTCTCCGTTTCTTCTTTAGATGATAAAGTCTTCCAATGCCACAACAGTAAAAGTTTATGGTAAAGTCCAAACCTGCGTGTGACAAGATAAACATTAGTGGCCTGTGAAATATTGGGATGTATGTTCACAATAAACCATACAATTTAGAAGTGGTAAACTTAAGTCTTTCAATATGTGTAAAATTTACAGAGAGATTTAAATGAGATTTGTAGCTTGTCATAAACTTTTTAATGAAACATTAAACAATGTTAAGTTCAATATGCAAGTACATTGATAAAAAAATTAGTTCTTTTAGTATTTTGTAATGATACTTGAACTCTATTAGCAACTATGGCCTTAACAACCGTGGACAAAGAGCAGGACCAAATATATGTGTCTAGGTTCGTTATATTAAGATTTAAGCTATTATTAATTAATATGTTTACTGCCAACCAATAAAAAACAGTAAAACCATTAAACTAGCGCTCTGCGAGTACTCGGATTTTGGGCTTTGAGCCGAGCTCATCATCAAAATCTAAAGTTTTGTATGTTTGTCATTTTCGAGCTTCCTCTTGATGTACATACAAATAATTTTTTAGAATACAATGGTAGATATAGGCTATTTAATTTAGATGACATCGGCAGTTTCACTTATAAATCATTTGGTAAATTAACAAATTGTTAAAATTAATATCAAATTTCAATTAATAACATAAGAGAGCTCTTAAACTACTCTTGACATGTAGACTAATTCAATATTTTTGTCCACTTTGAATTTACCTCGATTGAAGTTGCATCGCTATGACAAGGCAATTAAAATAAAAACAATTATGGAGATCAAAAAATACTTCAATAATCATTATTTTTACTGATTTTTACATGGCCCCTTTCTTAAATTATAATTTCAGTTAAATTAAATACTAAAAATTGAGAATAAGTATTGTTTTCGAGTATAAGATATTTAAAACTTGTATTAACATGTTTAACTACAAAACTACCATTAGTTGATATTTAGTTATAAAATTATGTTGCTTAATCTGTCTAAAATGAGTGTTGATCAATAATGCAATAAATGTTTTACCAAACTTACCACATTTAAATAAAAGTAGCCTTTTCTATTCCATATTTATCGTCTAGAAGAAATATTTTTTATCATCTTATTTTTCATTTTAAAGTATGAACACCACCCTTCATGCATTATAAATTGAAAGTGAAATACATTTCATAATAAGATAATTTATAGTCAAAACTCATAAGGTGCATGCGCAAGTGAGCATAGGGGAATGGAAGTGGAACCCAAGAAGTGACCATGCTTGATTATTACATTAAGGACTAATAAATGAAATATAAAACATTTCAAATTTCTAACTGCCTGTGATTCTTATGTTTTCTGGGTAGTTAACCCTTTTGCTGCATTAATTGGATATATCCGATCTCAGCATTATAGCCATTAACTGCAGAAATCGACTTTACCCCACGACGTGTAAACTTTATCTACCCTTGCTGCAACAGTCGGAAATAGCCACAAGAGTGTTAGAAAACTGAATTTTTCATATTAGCATGCATGTGCACCTCTGACATCTGGTTTTTAATTTCGAGAACGGTCATTTATCGGCCGCTAAATCATAAAATCAAAACAGTAGTGGCGCTTGTTTACTTCCGCATTTAATTACTTGTAGCACACATGCAATATTTATGTGGTGGAAAACATTATTGAGAGATTAATGGATTGCTATTTTATTTTTGTTCTTGACCTATTTCCTAATTTGAAATCATGCCTAAGACAAATATATGATTTTATAGACTACACTACACCAAGAAAAGAACCAATGTAGCACAAAATTGTTCAAGTTGTGTTGATGTAGCCTAATTTTCAAAAATTTTCTTTTTATTACATTTGGCCCATATTAGGCTTGTCAAATCCTTATTTAGCATTTAGTTTGACCCTATTGTGGGTTGTAAGTAAAATAAAGAATGGTTCTGATAGCAGAATAACATTGCATTTGGATAAAATGTGACATAAATAATATGTGACGTATAAAATTTTATCGCTATAAAATATATATTATTATGCGATTTATAGACGTGGTGCTAAATTTCATATTTAAAATGCATTACTAGTTGAAAATCACATTATTTAATCATAATCATGATCATCATGCAAATTTTCAGATTTTGAATTTTTGACCTATAATTAGCATTTCTGAAGATAAGAAATTAAAATTAAATATTCAGCAAAAGGGTTAAAGCTATTAAGACCTATTTTAAGGAAAATTTAGCTCATTAAAACATCAATTTTATGAACTTTTAAAACATAAGTGTTGAAACCATTTCGATTATTTTTTTCTATTATATTTTTATTTGAGTGTTGTTATTTTTAAAAGTGTTAGTTATAATTTAAAAAACAATATTCCCATTTATTAACTCTTTTTTTTCCAAAAGTAGTTACTATTTTTAAATAGGAGTGTAATTCTTATTTTAAGAACATGTTATTTTCATATATTTTTAAAATTTCCCATTTTAAAGATGTAGTATTACCATTTTGTTTGTTTTGACTGGGGACATTTTAAATATATTATTTTACTTTTGAAATAAAAAATTTGCTATTAATTTTAACATTTTAAAATTATGAATACACATGAACTCACAGCTTTTTGAAGTACTCGACTTGAATGAAAAATCCCAAGCTCACAGACTGCTACAGTAAACATTGATCTGTTTTGAGTGGTTTGAACGTCATTAATATAGTGAATGCCAAACAAAATATCCTCACTTGTGTGATTGTGTGCTGGAGATGTGAATCATTAAGACTCCAATGAACAGCAGGGTTGTGAACAGGGAGAGGATAGCTATCACAGGGATCACCACATATGAAACACCGGCCCACTCTGGAAACAAGGAGAGATCTATCAGTACTGTAGAGACAGAATACAAGTGGCTCTAAGACCACTCTAATTTAATAGCACAGGCATGGAGTATTTCTGAAAAAAATCATGATAGGTACTTCTGTGAAAAATTAAAGGTTGATAAAGATAGAGGAACTTTTTAAGATGGTGTAAATCACTTATATCTGGCACACTTATGAGACCACCACTGGGAATCGAACATAAACAACCATTGTGAGTCTCTTAGGTGGTACAGCGACACTTAAGTCTAGAGACTTATAGCTCTCGGATATATTATGATCAGCAAAAGTAATTAAAAAATTGTTTTATGAATATTTTAAATTAAACAATGAAAGTAGGATAGAAGGGAAAAACTTACATAATTATGGCTAGGGGTTGATCATGGTTACTTGGATTCTGTAACCGAAGTAACCATGATCAACCTCTAAGCATGCTGCCAGTCTGTGTTTTACTCTCTTCTGATGAAGACCCGAAAATTTCATAAATATGTGTTTTGTTGTAATTTTATTTGTGAACTTTGAGGTTTGTAGGCCTTGCACTTCTATCCTCCTTTCAGTGATTAATTTAATACAGCCATTTGGCGCCATTTTTCTCTTGTTCATGAACGTTTTGAAAGTAAATTGCCACCACCTCTCTCCACACACCTGCGTCCTTGTCGACGAGGGTCAGCCCAAAGGTGACTAGTAGCCTGGGCAGAGACGAATCTTTTCTTCTGAACAGCCTGCAGCTATAGAAGCCCTCCACTGCGTCCTTGTCGACGAGGGTCAGCCCAAAGGTGACTAGTAGCCTGGGCAGAGACGAATCTTTTCTTCCGAACAGCCTGCAGCTATAGAAGCCCTCCAGGGTTGCCCGGCTGATATAAGATGTGGCAGTGAGCCGGCTCACCTTGCCGTCGTCCACCACAGAGTACTCCACCTCTCCTGGGTACAGCTGCGAGTCTTTTAGAGGGAGGTCCAAATGGACCCACTGAGCAGAGCGTCCATGTCCAGAGTACGCGCATGTCAGCTCCATGGGATGTCCCAGTAAGAGGGACACCTCCTCGTACCTCTCTGCAAGGTACATCAATTAAAAATAATTCAAATTGAATCCATTCACACATTAACTTTAGCAGATTAAAGTTGAGTTCCCTTAAGTCAAATTTGAGCCACCCCTACTTAAAGGTGCAAGAAGAGTTTTTCCCTACTTAGGGTTGGGAGGACCTTGAAATGGTAGTAAAGGCTCACCTGTATAACTAGCCGAGTGGGAGGAGAGTTGGCCCCTTGTTTGACTCTCGGAGGGTAGCGCCCCTATGTCTTGAGACACCCCATCCACAGCCAAATAGCCCAGGATCCCTGAAAGGGGTTGAAGCTTTAACCCACTTGTTTGACTTTCCAGATCCTCCTAAAAGAGATAAACAAAACAAAGAAGTAGCAGAGTTAGGTGTGTGGTAGAAAGTCTAATTTTGATTCAAGGGGCCAGAGTTCAATGCCCTAGTGAAACTTTTTCCTTAATGTGTTAATGTTGTTTTTTTATTCTCTCTTCAGACCTATAATGAATATTAAGTATACATTATTTTAAGAGCTATTTTGATGCTTATGGGCCACAATGGACATTAAAAATAGAGAGGTGGGTAAGAGGTGGGTGGGCATTAAAAATATATCTGTATATACATTTTAAGTAAAATAATTTAAACTTGGTATCTTATTACTACACAAAGAAATCAGCAAGCAGGCCCTTATTATATAAAACAATCAGACTAACCATATAATTTATTTATTACTAAGAATTTGAAACCTTTTATTTGCAACAATGGTGTTAATGTCAGGCTTTAAATCTTATGTCAAAATCACTTTACTAAGTGTTGACAAGTGTATGTTTATAAGCAAAGATTTTTTGAGTGTTTGGTTCCAGGCTGTTTTTTACTCTCTTCTGCAGAAGAAGGGGACTGATTCCCCAAAAATTTCATAATTATGTGTTTCGTTGTGTTTTAGTTGTGAGCTTTGAGGCCTACAATTTTCTGGTAAGTGTGTAGGCCTTGCCCTTATATTGTCCTTTCAATATTTAATTTAATACAGCTGTTTGGCAACATATTTCCAAAGTAAATAATAGTTTAAATTAGGAGGGATAGCCAGCACACTTACCTTGGTGATACTGGAGTAGAAATTGTTTAGATAGAACACTAAAAAACACACAAATACATTTTTAAGGACAAGCTTTCACTGTCACAGACTGCTTCATCACCACCCTGGACTCCACAAACTCAACAATCTCTTGAAAACAGGTTTCCCCATACTGCAATCCTCCACCACTACACAACATATATTCAAGGAGCCTCCAAACCTCATCTACCAACTGGAATGCAACCAGTGCCAATCACAATACATTGGTCACACAACAGAAACACTAATAAGGAGAATGAATGGTCATCGACATGACACAAAAATGAAAAATAAAGATAAGCCTGTAGCAGCACATGCCGAAACCCATAATCTGGACTTTAATCACTGTTACACAACCAAGGTGGTCAAATCCCAGAACAAAGAAATATGCAACCCTTCACAACTAAGGATATGGGAACTGGCCCATCAATATATTATCAAATCCAGACAAGCCCCTAACCTCATCCTTAGGTAATTCCTCTCCTTCCTACCAGCCCACTTATTATTACATTCATTGTCACAATAATAATACAGTATATAACACAATTTTTAGTTTTAGTTTTTCTATCTATCTATTTATTCATAGTGCTACCATCTATATAGTGATATCATAACTGAAAAACAGTCAGCTGTGGACAGTCAACCTTGCAGTTCAACCAAGAGCATCATCAGTCTACTCTCTTGACCTGATGAAGCTGTCTGTGACAGTGAAAGATTGTCCTTAAAAATGTGTTTGTGTGTTTTTTAGTGTTCTATCTAAACAATTTCTACTCCAGTATCGCCAAGGTAAGTGTGTTGGCTATCCCTCCTAATTTAAACCATGATTTAACCTAGTGATTTATTCCAAATAACAAAAGTAAATAATAATAAATTTAAAATACGGAAATAGGAATCTAGAAGAAGAGAGAAGATTCACCAAAGTAACAAAATTATACCCAACTTGGGATTATTGTTATTTGTCAGTCTTTATCATTTTTCATGATGTAACAAGTGTGAGTTGTGTTTCTATCTTTCCAGTGGCACCAGTGTAAAATGTGTTACTCTTAGTCCAATAACAGCAATGTAGAGTGTGAACTGTGTTCCTCTTAGTCCAGTGACAGTAATGTAGTGTCAACTGTATTCCTCTTAGTCCAGTGACAGTAATGTAGTGTTAACTGTGTTCCTCTTGGTCCAGTGACAGTAATGTAGTGTTAACTGTGTTCCTCTTGGTCCAGTGACAGTAATGTAGTGTCAACTGTGTTCCTCTTAGTCCAGTGACAGTAATGTAGTGTTAACTGTATTCCTCTTAGTCCAGTGACAGTAATGTAGTGTTAACTGTATTCCTCTTGGTCCAGTGACAGTAATGTAGTATTAACTGTGTTCCTCTTGGTCCAGTGACAGTAATGTAGTGTCAACTGTATTCCTCTTAGTCCAGTGACAGTAATGTAGTGTTAACTGTGTTCCTCTTAGTCCAGTGACAGTAATGTAGTGTTAACTGTATTCCTCTTAGTCCAGTGACAGTAATGTAGTGTCAACTGTATTCCTCTTGGTCCAGTGACAGTAATGTAGTGTTAACTGTGTTCCTCTTGGTCCAGTGACAGTAATGTAGTGTGTGAACTGTGTTCCTCTTGGTCCAGTGACAGTAATGTAGTGTTAACTGTATTTCTCTTGGTCCAGTGACAGTAATGTAGTGTTAACTGTATTCCTCTTGGTCCAGTGACAGTAATGTAGTGTTAACTGTGTTCCTCTTAGTCCAGTGACAGTAATGTAGTGTTAACTGTGTTCCTCTTAGTCCAGTGACAGTAATGTAGTGTCAACTGTATTCCTCTTAGTCCAGTGACAGTAATGTAGTGTCAACTGTAATTCCTCTTAGTCCAGTGACAGTAATGTAGTGTTAACTGTGTTCTTCTTGGTCCAGTGACAGCAGTGTAGAGTGAGATGTGTTCCTCTCTGTCCAGTGGTAGCTCAGTGTAAAGTCTTTCATCGTATCTATTTGTACCTTTTTCCATGTATAATATAAGTTATATACGAGTTACCTTGACAGAGTCCGCAACAATTCCTATAAGCATTTCTCCTTTACACATCATCGCCTGGTCAGGTTGTAGCTTGGCTGCAGTAGCAGAAAGAGATACACGGTCACCACCGTTCACCGAAATGCCAATATCTCCCTGTACAGGCATACCAACATGAGTAGGGAAAATACTAAGAGCGTGCAAAGCTTCAACTTTTGATTTGAAACAATTTTGGATTGTGACAACTATGAAGCTTAATCAAAGAAATATTGACATATAAAATACACATTTTGTTTTCAATTTTTATCATTTTATGCGCTTGTATAAATTACAACTAATATTTACATGTCAAAAATCTGTAGATATTCAATTACATGTTGTAATAATGACTTGTTTAGTGAAGTTGGATCTAACATTTTAAAAATTTGTAAATTATATTTTATATTTACACTGAATAAATAAACATTGTATTGTCAGAGCTTAGAACCTTTTGTTAAGACAAAAGTTTACAAGTATGACACAATACAAATCACTATTGTCAGTTGTTATTCTATCAACTGATGATGATGATGATAATTATTATTACTATAATCATTATAATTATCATCACCATCATCATCATTATTATTATTATTATTATTATTATTATTATTATTATTATTATTATTATTATTATTATTATTATTATTATTAACAAGCCTGTGTTTTGCAGACTAGCATAACAACCAGGTGTAGTAACTAACAACTCAGAGAAGGAAAAGCCTATTTAAGTACTGTTTAAGCCCTGAGTTTTTAGCCATTGTAGGAGGACGAGGAGGAATTACCAGAGTTGTATCAAGAGTCACTTCTAGTGTCTTGTATAATTTAACCGCCTGGTCGACAATCAGTTGGGACAATATACTGCGTGTTAAGAGTCACTATACTAAGAGTCACTTCACAAAAATTTTAAGTGTATCTCTAGCTCTGACATAATCAAGGTGTCGTTAGATTACGCTAAGTATTGGAGTCGTAACATCCAGGCCAGCACACCGACTGTTGAAAGAAAGAATACTGGCAGTAACGATGATCTCTTAACCTAATTACTCTAAACTAAAACTTGTTTAAATTACATCACATACTGTACATTCTAAGCAACTTCTATTCATGTTTCTAATAAACTACTAAAAAATAACCCATAATGTTTTGACGTTACCTGATCCAACCCACTAAAGCCATTTCTGACAGATTTGCCCACAAGGTGGGCAGTAAGAAACATTATAATCTTTTCCTCATCATTAAAAAAAAAANAAAATTGTATTTGGCATTAGGAATATTTCATACTTCCCCTTTTTTTTAAGCACTGTATCTTACTACACGTTCAGGTTATACGCTTATATACCAATTACGCTAATGTTTTAGGGATTAGTAAGGTTATTTTGAGGAAATGTACCTCCATTTGGTTGGAGGAATAGTGGAAAGACTTTTGGAAAAACAGCCCTTAGTACACCTGACCAAGAGTAGCACCTTAGACCATGTGGCCACCAAAGAGGGTAAAAATTTCCTCTTTCCCATAAAAAGATAATTTTATTGAGTCAAGTTGTTTCAGTCAGTTTACCTGTGCTGCTCCTCTGTTGAGCAGGATGTGAAGCCACTGATTGGCCACTATCTCCTCTGGACTGTCCCCCTCTGTGGAGACTGCGCCAGCCTTCACTCGGACCTTCACCTTCCCAGACTCTAAGGTAGCTAGTACATAGTCCCCTGAGCTCTGAGGAAGATAGAGCAGGAGGCCATCCTTCTTCTCTGGTTTCACTGCCAGCTCCACCTGCACACAGATAACTTCTTAGTGAGAAGAATAACAACTCACTTGTTGAAAGTGATCAGAACCGTTCTATAAGTTGGCGGTTATGTTACTTTCTAAACCAGTGGTTCCCAACCTTTTTCAGCTCAAGCCCCACCTTGGTAGATAATCAAATTTTCATGCCCTTCCCTATTTTTTTTAATTGTTATAATAAATAAAAAATTGATTGATGATTGGCACTGTTTTGCTTTCATCATTTCTTGAATATTGGGTTTGATGTTTGATGGAGCACACTGCAAATCTCATTCCACTTCAAGTCAACAACATTGATTAGTTTTTATGAGAGTCAGGGTTGAAAACGCAATGGCGTTGCAAGTGGCTGTAATGATAGATAAGGAGGGAGGGAAGAAAAGAGAGTTGGGAGGTGAATCTGAAGCTTGCAAGCTTTAAAATAAACACATGAATGTAAACAAACATCTTAGTTTTGACTGGTCACATGATAGATGAATTATTACAACTGGTAGGAGACGAGCCCAATACGGCAAGAAAAAATTATATCATTTTTTAAAAGGGAATGAAATAAAAAAGTCTTCAATGCTTAGATGATTTTTATTATTATTTACTAAATATTCCACAGCCCAGGAGGGTGCAACCCCAGGTTGGGAATCATTATTCTAGGCGCAAAGAATGGTTCTGTAAATTGGTCATTCGACAACTTTCTAACCAGACGGAGTGGTTTCATGAGTCAACCATTAGGGCACCCATTAACTTCACATAACAGTTAATGTTTTCTACCTTAATTTTTCTCCAGCTAATGTTTATAGACTTGTTCTCAGGAAACTAACAGGCAGATTCCAATTCAGTAGAGTTCTGATCATCAGACCTTCCATTTTATCCAACATACATATACCGTGCTAGTGATGTGACCTCACCACAAGGAAGAGAAACAAAACAGGGAAACAAACTTCAATTGCTAGTTTTTTAAATGGTGACTTTTGCATTTTGTATACTACAGTTTATAATAAAAGTTGCATTTAATTAATTTAAAATCCCTTGTTCTGTTTACTTGGATAAAGTTATATGTTGTGGAGTAGTTAATAATAAACCATATTTCACATCTATTCTACACTTACATTTAATTTTTGTTTGTTTAGTTCCAGTCCCTGATCTGACACCTAAGCGCAGTCGGTAGCGTGTCTACTGAGCTAAGGGTCCTGGGTTACATTCCCGGCACGGCCAAAAAATGTATCATTGGTGAAATGTGGGTTCACAGTGATGAATTAGCAGACAGGGACTGGATATTGTGTCTGTTCTAGTCTTAAGTTAGATTATAAGGAATATGAAGCTACGACGGGACTAGAAAGCCGGCAGTGGAAAATATATGGCTTGAATAAAAAAATGACCCAGGCCACAAGCTGAAAACAGTAATGGATGTAGTGTAAAGTAAAGTTCCAGTCTCTCCCCTGTTTCCGTATTATCCAACAATTTTGTTATCCGGCCACCTGTTGGTTCATTTAGGTCAGATGATCATGACTCTACCGTATTACAATGAGGACTTGTTTGATCAAGAGGCATAATGAGATTTTGACAAGTTAATTCCACACCTGCCAGTTGGAAGCGAGGGTCGGACATGGAGCTCTTACTACCTCCTTAGGGCCCAGCTTTCTGAACCCTTCTTCCTGGTCAGCAGTTTCATACACAACATTTGACACCCCATACGGGGAAAACCCTCCAAGGGACAACTCGCCTTTCTGTGACAAAAAATTTACATACTGTTTCAGTAGGTTGTAATGATCCTGCTTTGTTGCATAGCTTTTTGGAGTAATTAAATTCAGTTTGTGTCAAATTTATTAGTCGCACTGTATTGTTGTTGCTAAACTTCCGTACATGTGCAAAGACTACGGGTTAGGAACATTCAGTTTGCTTACTTCCAGCCCTAGTAATTATTAAAGTGTGAGTGCGAGAAAGAGAGCAACATATTTCATTTGCAAACTGTATTTATTTTGATTTCTTTTTAAAAAGTAGTTTTGCTTGTGCTCGCAAGAATTCAGCAGCTCTCGGTATCAAAATTGATGTTATAGCCAGGAAACTGGTGGGGGGGGATTAATTTTTTCTGAGACTTGTTAACTAGGTGTTCTAAGAGAACGAGCGCGATGAAGAAACGCGGGTGCTATTGTGGCAATTTCTTGAATGTATCATCTTAATTTGTGAAAATAAAAGTTATAAAATGTGTTAATACAAACAATATTTAATTACCAATATCACGTAGCGGTCTGCAGGATCGTATTGCGACAAGGTGTAAATAAGTAACCGACTATAGAGTAAAATGAGCCACTCAAGTTCTGATATAAACATTCAGTGGAAGTAACTGAAAGGTTTAAATTGGAACTGTAGAATCTTTCAAGACGTGATTAGTTTGAGAGTAAGTTTAATGTTTTGGCTCTACTGAACAGGCCAGAACTTTCCTAGCAGTATGGATAGTTATATTTATTACTAGCAGAAGTACCTGGCATCACCCTAAGTAATACTTTTCTTTGCTTCAAACAGAACCTATATTTTTTCCTTCTGACCAAGTTTTTAATTAATTTAAAAAAATCAAATTCAAATTTTAAAATTCTGGCTTCGAGATGCACATATGTTCAATTCTAAGCACACACAGACTACTAATTTATAAATGTCAGACCGCTGAGTGCGATAGATATTGCACAATGAAACAGAGAGACAAATAAACAAACTCTTCATTTTATTAATATAGAAGATAGATTTGAGATTTTTTTAGATACAATTTAACATAAACGATTTTATCAGTACAAAACTTATAAACTAACATTAATATAAAATGGACACTACACTCAGCCATCTATTCAACAATGAAAGTAAAAAACCACATTTCCCCAATGATACTTTTTTTTGCCATGCTAAAAATCGAACCTAGGACCATTAGCTCAGTAGGCAGACATGCTACCGAATGATCAAAGGTGTTGGACATTATGGAAAGTATAAAATTTATTGTATATCTGTGGGTTAAAAAAAAGTTTTCAGAATATTTGACACACGCTTAAGGTTATTTGCAATAGAAAACCATATCAGTGGTCACACAGTCTAAGGCATCAATCTAGCAATAAACTGTATAGCTGGTGATTGGAAATTTAATGTTTGAATCATGGCCAGGTGCAATGGAAGGAGGGGTATGAGATTTATCTGTGGTTTATCTGCTCTCCATGCTAATGTGGGTGAATTTACTCTAAATAACCTTTCTTAACCCTGCCCCTTCAATCAAGCCATTACAAATCTTGTAATTTTTAAAAAAAGTAGTAATTTTAAAATAATATTTTTTTACAGTAGTAAATTATTTAAGTCACATTGGGCACCCAAGGATACAAATCAAAGTTTTTAATTGTTTGCAGCATGGTCACTTAATAATTAACTGTAACCAAGGTCTATTTATATAGAACATTAAGGGATATATATAGAGGGATTGGTGTGATCATGAAGTTCTGCTAAGTATACAAACAGCAAAGAAGATGTGAACCTGTTTATGAAGCCTGACAGGGTGGAAGTTGAAGGCAAGCTGCTGGATATGACCCTTGAACCTTTCGCCCACTCTCATGGCTTGATCAAGGTCAAACATGGAGGGGACACAATTGAACGGGGACTCGGACTTCACCACAGAGTCATCCACACGAAGGGCCACCACAGAGCCTGTCACTGTTACCAGCACCTCATGCCACTCGCCTGTCTAGCCAAAATAACACAACAGTCACAATTCAGCGCAGAACCTTGCATTAATAACAAGTGATTGACATTCAAGTGATCTATTAGGTCAGTGGGCATTCATACTAAATGTCAAGTTTTTCTACTCTGATTTGCCAGTAGTGGGAAGGTTATGGTTTAAATCCTTGCAGAGTGTGCTAAGGGTGTTTTTTCCCTAAAATTTTTTCTCCCTCAAAAGAAAAAAAAAAGAGGCAGTTTCATGGGTACATTTACTAAAATTATACCCTGTTTATTCCTATCCCATTAGCATAATTGAATGTATGTATTTCAAGAATTGTAACAAAGATGCATTCTAGATTTTTTTTAATGGGTTCAAGAATATTTTAGATCCATAACGGTACTAGAGATTCAAGACTTGAGGTGGGGTGGTGGGGGGAGGGGGGAGTTTCAAGATATGAAATATATATATATTTTTAGTTTTTACTTTAAATTTTGTGTACATTTTTTTATAGCTATTATGAGAGTGGTTTAGCCCAAAATAATTACAAGTCAAATTTAACCAGACCATTAATTTACCAACTAAAAGTGAATTCACATGCTATCAAAAAAAGTTAATAATTATCTATGGTACAGTTTCTATTTTATAAATCAAATTAATATTGTATCAAGAATTGTATCGAATCCACTATTTTACGAATCCAAATCTACAATTCATCTTTGAACCCCGAATCTCAAATTCGAATCCGAACATTGGAATAGTTATGAACATAAGAGGAAATATAAATATAAAATAAAAATAGCATTGGCAACTAAATGTTACCAATATTTTTTATAATAATCCATTCTTTATAACAGTCATACATTCAGTTAAATGTTAAATCATAATTATAATTGGTTCTGAACCACAGATAAGCAGTATTATAGCTCTAAAATAAATTTCACTTAAATATATATACATACAGTCAATTTTCGATAACTCGTACTAAGGGGGCGGGGTCAGTCCAAGTTATCAAAAGCCCATCTTATCGAGGGGAAATAAAGTTGTGCCTTAGGAATGAAAACTGATAATGTATTTAAAGTAATATACTTTAATTTAATGAAGTAAACAATACGTATCAGATAAGACACATACACAAATAACACAGCTAGGTACTGGAATGGGAAAGGTTGAGATTACAGTAGGCCTATAATACTTGCAAATTATCAAAATACTGTACTGTATGTACGAGGGCAAGATGGGGGATTGTAGCTCTGTGTTGCAATATCTCTGCCAGCCCCCTGCATTACACTACTATAACATTTTTATCCCGCCAGCATGGGGCTGGCGCGTTATTAAATACAATTTTACTTTCAGAAAATTTTGTCTGGATTATCCGAAGTCCAAGTTATCGAAAATTGTCTGTGTGTGTGTATATATATTAAAAGTATTTGAAGGCCCATCCAATGATCAGAATAATTAAAAATGTTATAATAGTTGAAAATGTTTGAATTAATATAGATCAATCTAAAGTGACGAAAAAAGGTAGGATTAACGCGATTTCTACATCAAAGATTAGGAAGATAACTGCAATTAGGAAAAATCGTAGTGAGAAAGGCAATCGTGCTGATCTTTTTGGATCAAACCCACACTCAAAAGGTGATCTTTTTTCTCGGTCACTAATTGGTTTTTTTGAAATAACATTAACAATTACTATATATCCCTATATATTTTTCTTTCTTTAATGTGTTCTAGACCGCATTCCTGTACCTTCTATAAAAAATATTTATTTATTTTAGGGATTTAAAATGCACTTTCTGAACCAACTGATTATATCAGCACATGAGAATTTCTATGAGCGAGAGCTAAGGGGCCCACTAATTTTGCAGGTAAAGGTATTTTCACAAACCTTCCAATGTTCTTTTACATGCCACAATCAACATTGGACTGATGGCTTTACTTCCCCTTTGAAGGAAGTTGTGCTATGGATTTTTATGGCTCAAGAAAAATCCATCGACCCCAGCTGGGTTTGAACCCACTATCATTTGGTCCTGAGGCAACTATATATAATTAAAGTAAGTTAAGAATTAATGTGATCAAAGTCATATAGGAGAATTAAAGTCATAACAGTGCGAGAAAGTTAATCTCTTGTAATTAGCATGGTTTCTAAGATTCAGATTTAGATAAGATGTTAGAGATTCGTAAGTAAAATGATTCAGATTTGAGAAAACGTGGATTTGACTAATCTCTAAAATTATCCTTTGAAAATGTAATTACACAAGTATAGGGTGATTTGCACTGTGAAATAGCCGGGGGGAGTTCTGGAAGCCCTTGCTCACGAGGACTGTGCTCAAAGGCGTTAGTCCTCAGCATAAACTACCAACTTGATATAGGCTACATGAAGGGGGCATCACGTATACATGCGTCGGTTTGCCTGCGCGGACCAATACGCTCCAACACCCGCTAAATTAGCAAAGTATTGATTGCAAGACTCAGGAGCATGCCATAGATACCATGAATGTTTCCATTACTGAACAACTGTCTTTATGCACCAAGTATGTAGCTTTGTAATCAGAAACAACAATGAATCATATCCTAGTTCTTCGGGGCCTGGCAAAAAACTTCATTGTTCACAAGATGAAAAAAGCGGGGCAAGTGAGAGAAGCGAATCGGTGTTTAGTGAACATATGTCTGAACCAAGGGGTGGCTTGTGAAGATAGAGTTGACATCTTTTGAGCTCTTCCATTGTTATTCTGGTCCAGTTCCTTAGGGGAGTAGGAACATTACCTGCCTTGCTTGTAATGAACTGCTGGGCATATTGGTTTGATTCTGTCACCATGAGGGAAAGGATAAATTCAGTGAAGAATAAATAAAAATAAGCTATGGGTAGAGAATTAGGAGACATTTGTTTAGCTCCTTAAGCTCTTGAAAAGGAAAGGGGAGAGAGGAAGAGGTTGCTCAGATAACAGAATCTACCTGTATTCTTCATCATCTATGTCATCGTCATCACTGTCAGACATATTATGAATAATTGGGGTCGTAAGATCTGGAGCATTGTCATGATCACTATTAATATCAGAGTCACTTTCAAGCACAACGTCACTATAACTGTCAATAATGTCTAAATAATCTAATACATCAGTCATTTAGCCTATAACTTGGTCCAGCCATTGCCTAGTTAAAATATTTCAAATGAACAACACATATATAATAAACTCCGAAGAAAGCAACAAAAATATAATACATACATGTTAGAAAAAAAGAAATAATAGGAGCCGATAAACTTAGATGAACATAAAATAAAAAAACCACAAGCTAGAAACATATTCATGCTACGATGTAAACAAGGAACATAAAAATTAAAATATTTAATTTGTTCAAAATTAGTTACTGTAAGACTTGGTTTTATCTGTTGAAGAATATTATATAAGTTACCTTAAAATTTAGAATACCGTCTTGTGGTGCTACCTAGTAATTGTATATTTAACTAAAATACAAGATTTAGCTTACGCTGATGTATCAACCATAAAGATGTACTGGAACCCAGCTGATCAAGCCTTGACCAAGTTTGTTGGTTTAAGCCCTGACATGCTTTATGTGTCCTTTAAACCTGACAGGGCTTCCGCTGGGCTTTACAGACAACCCTACCATGTAGAGAGATCAGGATTGAGTAGGAGAGGCAAAGCAGGACCCATTAGGTAGGCTCCTTGTATTGCACTTCACTGACCCGTTTGAGGAAGGAAAGAGGAAGATGGAGGGTTTTACTAAAGTGACATGGCTAACAGTTGTTGATGATGATTCACAAGGAAAATGAATTTTTCCTTTTGAAGTAAAAAATCACATCATTATCATCATGAACTGTTTCAAGCAGGTGACTGGGCCAGTTTTGTAAAACACCTCCATCTTCCTCCGTCCTTCCATTGTTCGTCTAATCTCACCTGCACAGTTGCTGTTACCTACTCCTTCCATCTCTTTCTTTGTTTCCTTTGCACTCTTTACCCTATATACTTTAGCTCTGTAATCTACTTAGTATACTTTCCTTTTCCATCCTCATTACATGTCTGTATCATCTCATTCGTGCTTATTATACATCACAAGTACCCCAACTCTTGTCTGTACTGAATAATGAGCATAAATTGTTAATGTAAGCACTGATGGGAAGGCACATTATACCTGGAGGATAGTGTGGGAGATGACCGCGGCAGAACAGCTCGTCACCTGTGCCGATACCACTACGTATCCCCCTTCCAGTGCCATCCTCACAAAGTCACAACCCACACGCTCGCACAACACGGGGTAGCGGTGGAGAAGCACCCCTGTAGGGCTGAGGGGACGAAATCTTAGGTAAAGATGCAGCAGTCGGGAAGGACGGCCACTCTCCGCAAATAGCAGGGCACCATCACCAGAGAACACAGCGATCTGATGGGTCTTAACTGGGAGCAAACACTTTTGCTCTAGTCATGATCTCGGAGTATTAAGGTGCTAATCTGGAGTGGATTTTCTGCCCCACCTGATTGTCATCAGGGGATTACTGTTGGAATACAGGCTGACTGGAGACTTTAAGTGAACGATACTAGCGACTTGAGTCACATAGTAAGAAAATCTTGGGACTTGTACCTAGTGTTTTAATTACATATAAAATAGTGGGTATATGTACACATATATACATCTTGATTCATTAGTAAATATTTTATTTGAGTTATTTTTCAGCTAGGAATCAAACCCGGGACCCTTATCTTGGTAGACAGACACTCTACCGACTTAGCTAAGATGTCAGACTATTAGCAAATAAAATGATTATATTTTGTTGGATAAAAAGTTGTATTTAGGACTTTTTTGGTTTAAAAAGTAGGTGAATAAAATATTTTTCAGCTAAAAATGGTAACAAATGATTATTTATTAACTTTATACTAAACAAATATTTTATTCCTTCTTTTACCAATGGACTTTGGCTGAAGGGAAAAATAAAATAAATCTTGAACCAGGAACTTTGATTGATCATAGGAGTATTAAGAAGAAACATGTAATAATGAAGTTGGTAATATTTTTGTTCTGGAAATTTCAGTTAAAAAAAGGCCAGCATAATGACGTTTACCATTGAGTAAAATTATGTAGTTTATATGTCATAATCTCTCATTCAAATCAACCAAAAGAGACCACTACTCGCATACACAGTAAAAGGCAAATAGTACTTTAGGTTACATGTAACACCTTAAAAAATTCTACAATAAGCTTTAAATATGTTTTGATGATAATTTTAATGTATTTAGTATGAGTTCGTAAAAACACATCTCACAATATTTTGGTGTGTCTGGGTCATTCCCACAAAACAGGCAAATATCAGTCTATGCTTATTAAATTTGATTTAGATTAGTATAAAAAAACCTTTGTTGATATGAAAAAATATTATAAATAGACCTACATATTTTTCTTATTGTTTTAACAGTGTTCAAAGTCACTGTCCCGGCCAGTCCCAGCACACATGTTTCATGAGAATGAACCATCAACACAATACACACAAAAATAACTGAAAGCTTGTTGAAAGATACTCTTATTAGTTACTTTTACGCTGGGGGGATTAAAGTTTGAATCCTGGTGGTGGGTGTTTAAGGAGGGTGATTTTCCTACATAGATTTCCAACCTCTTTTCACACAAATGTGGGTACATCTACTCTAAATTATTCCTTTCTCATCCCTATCCCATTAGTGTAAATAAGTATATAGCAGGGAGTAAATTGGAGTAAACATAACAATAAAACAACTTAAAATTAGATTTTGACTATCTTTATCACCGACCCTGGCAGAGCTATTTCCAGATACATCTGCTGACTCATTCAGGAACAGAGTGAGAGTTTCATAGCCTCCAATTAAGCCATTATTAACATTGTTCTTTCTTCCATTTGGTACTTGGGAAAAAGTAACACTATATGTAACTTATTAGCAACTAGGCCATTTCTTGTCACTTAAACCAAACATTCCAAACGCAGCAGATCAGACTAGTTCTAGTAATAGACTCTGTAACCTTGCACCACTATTATGGTAATCTGGTAATTTTCTTTCAATTTTTAGACCAATGTTCCTCCTCTTACTTCTCATTCCTCTCTTGTCCGATCTCCTCTAAGGGCTCTTAAGATTTAGTCTTAATCTTCAAACACTTTATTTATTATTTTTCAAAGTTGAAAACGACACAAACCTGCACACGGTCTGACAAAACAGTGCTGCACCTCAGTTACAGCTCCCAAACACATGTTCCCTCCCCCGTGAGGGGTGGGATTACTGCATGCCCTGCTACGAGACTGGGCTCCCAAACCACAATCTGCCGAGCAGGCTGACCATCCCTGCCACGCCGACCAACTTCCGTCCACTAAAATACATATGTTGCTGTCACAATGGTCACCAGAATAGGTTGTCTAAATCGGGAGCAGGCAAGAGTGAAGCCCCCCCCCCCCCAAGATATTTTCAAGGTCTGTACTAATTGGCGGGTGGTTTATAAAAACCTTTTAATTTTAAAACAATGAGAGCCTAATTTTATATCAAATTATATCATTTGAAATTAACACATAGCCCTAAATGATTAATGTTTTCAGCTAAATCTTGTTAATATGTAATTGGTGAGCTGGAAAGAGAAAGACTTGCCACTAATACGCCAACCCTAGCACCAGGGTTTTGCTATCCAGGTAATAGGACAAACACATATTAATTAGTATGAGACAGGATCCTTAAGATCTAGGATAAAAATGGGGTCCTTCATCCTTGGGAAAGAAACAGGGTGTACATTAGACCTGATCATGAGAAGGGGCAACTTTGCAGTGTTGCGACTTGCCTGTACAGTCCTTGTTGTTGCACTCCTCCACTTCTTGGGCTGGTCCCAAGCAGCTGTTCACTGAGTGCATTACTCGAGTGCGATGATGACCAGACCATGCTACACACACAACAAATTATCTGAGCTAGCCACAAAAAGCTGCTTGCTTCAATATTTTTACTGTAACCAAAAATATAGAAATGTAATATATATATATATATATATTAATAATTTTTTTTAAATCCTAATTTAAAAAAAATTATATTCATTCTTAATGAAATTGTAAATACTTTTAAAATTTGAATTCAAAAGGAAATGTGATATTAGATTAAGAAAAATAAGATTCAATTTATCTTTAAGATAAAAAAATAATCTTCACAAAAACTATTCATAGCTTGTTTTAAAAATATTAATCGAGTTATGAAACATAAATGCTCTGTGGGATATTATAAACTAGGGATTGGCAAACTGCAGCACACATGCCAAGAGTGGCACACAGAACAATTTTCAATGACACGCTGAGCAATTTGAATAGAAATCATTAGAGATGGGTGGAATCCACTATTTCTTGAATCCAAATCTACATTTTATTCTCGAATCTCGAATTCGAATCCTAGCAAATTGTTAAAAAAAAATTAATGATTTACAAATAGACCTACATTACACAATATAGGTCTAAACTGTAAATTAAGATTTATTTCATCATGCTTTCAATTTTAAACAACCCCCAACCACTCCTCACAAAATATTGGTTAAAATCCAGCCAAATTAAACACTCTAGACTCATATTATTGTTTAAAAATTAAATCAATCAAAATTTGAGTGTCTTTTGGTTATTTTTAAAAATATTGATAGAATGAGTTAAGTTTCTAAAAAAAAACATGTGAAATAAATAAACAGATTAGGCCTAGTTACCTTTTGATCAACTTTAATCAGCATTGAAGGATTATAATTTATTTTAATAAGAAAGCAAATATAAAAATACATACTTAAAAAAAAGAAGACTAAAACAACATGATTAATAATCAAACATACATTGGAAATAGTTATTTTTATATATATTATCTATCTTCGCGTAGAAAACAAGAAATATATTCGATTCTTGCGATATATCGATTTCTGAGAATACATTCTATTTAAAACACAAACATATTTTTGACTCTTGTAATATGTTCATTCCCATTTTATTAGGCAGGACTATGTTTGAATATTTTTACAATTACTTCAATAACATATTTAAAAAAAAACTCTTAGTTAAAATCAATTTAAAAACAAATTATGAATTAGCAAGTCGTTATTTGATTCTTAAAACTCTATAGCACTTACTTACTACTAAGTGATCAGATTACCTGAATCGATCCTAAACAAACAATCGATATACAATACAAAGGCCGGTAGGTGTAAATAAACAGTTTTATCGGTGTCTTAACTGTTGACAGTATTTATTTTTCATGAAACCCAACAAAATATCTAACTTAACAATCGTATGAACTAAATTGGGGTTCTTTGCATAGTTGTAGATAATTAAAACCAGTTGGGTAGTAAGAATTAAGTCATGTTTATTTAATAATCACTCTGGCGGCTGACTTTGTATCATGTGTAATGTGTTCTTATTTCTCTTAAAAAAAACACCGTAATTGGTTGTATTTATTTAAAATTTATTTGTATTCTAGTTTTGATTTTAAGTTTTTTAAGAGCTTTAATGTTTTCATTAAAATATTTACCAGATTATTCTTGAGGTGAAAGTTTCAGAAGTAAGTATGCGCTGAAACGGTCAAGTCCAATTTTCCCATAGAGGTGGGAGGGTAGGGAATTAAGCACGTTAGATTTTCTACACCTAACAATTATTATTAAAAAATTTTTTTATTCATGTTTATCTTTTTTTTCCAACAAAATAATGATTACGGATAAAGTTGTGCTTTTCAAGTAGGCCTAACTTAGTAATTTTTGAATTCAAAATATTATGCTTTGTTTACGAGGTGAAAGATTCAACCATTGAATCCAGTAAAACACCGAATCCTCGAATACTTGTCAGGATTCGGTGGATTCGAGGATTCGAAGATTTGAGGGGCCCATCTCTAGAAATATTAAGCCTTTATTTTTGATTAAAACCATTGATGTGGGTAATAATTTTAACAACATGTTTTATGATTCAATGATTGAATTGTTTTGTTTCAAAACTACAAAATAATGTATTCAGAACTTAAATTTTGCAAAACATATTTATAACTTTTGTATTTATTCTTATTTATCTCATTTAAATTAAAATATTAAATATTCAGGAAATAGTAGTTATTTAATGTATTAGATTAAGAAACATGTTGTTACATTTACATTTTACAAGATCAACTTAAATTTGTTTTAATAGTTGTACTAAATAATAAAAATAAAAATATAAACAATTTGAGTGGGCTTAGGTTGGGTGGCATGCTGAGCGACTTTGCAATATTACTTCAGCACAACACTACTAAAAGGTTGCCGACTACTGTTATAAGCCTTCCCCTACATCTACTAATAAATTTAAGACAAGGCCCTCACAGCACAATATTCATAAAATTTTTAAAACAAGTATCATATTCTTTGGGACAAAGTGTACCTAGTTTATTGGTGCCATCTTGAAAGGTAACTTCCCTATAAATTTGCCTCTTTTTCCTTCTTTCACAGTTCCTCTTCCTGGTTCTAGTCCCCAGGCCACAAGAGGGGTTGCATTTGGACCAAGAGCTCCAACTGGTCCACATGCCATCTGACAGGTAAGAACAAAATTTCTAACATCTGTGAACTAACTAGATTCATCTGTTGTTATATTTGGAAGAAAATTCAGAAAAGGTGGATGGTAACATATAAAAGGGAGACAAACACAATATGGCTTTTACAATGAAAAGACGAACATAGTTCACACTTTACAATGCTGTCACTGGACAAAAAAGTAATTTAAGTGTCCAATAATTAGCGATGTGTGAGGCTTTGAAACTTCGACTTGGATTCGAAACAAACATCAGATTCGACTTCGCTTTGAAACAAATTTTGGCTTCGGAACTTCGCCAATCAAAATATTGATAGCTAATATATTCCACCCTTTATGTTCAATTATAGCTATTCTGAGCTTTTTTTACATTACAAATAAATGTTCATATGGAAAAAATCTGAAGACATTGAAGTGCATGTTGTGATAATAACTTGATTTGGCAGAGTAAAACGGAATATTAAAAACAATTATGCAATAAAACATTTTCCGAGTAATTTTAGTGCATAAAGTAATATAAATAAACACAATATTATATTTTTTCAAGCATAAAACAATTAAAAGAAAATATTCAAACTTCGATTCGGCTTCGAGAATATTTTATGTATTCAATTCGAGTTTGCTTCGAATTGAAAAAGTGGACTTCACACACTCCTACCAATAATTCTTTACCATTTTCCTTTTTCTCCCTTTTGAGCTTTTTGGTCTCCTCTTTAAGGGAATTGTGTTGTACATTTCACACTCCCAATTAGTTCCAATATAAATGACAAACGCCACTGGATGGTTTCTTTGTTATCTCTTGGCGAGTCGTTGAGTTACCTCTATCCGCTGGTCTGGAAATACCGGAGTTTATTTTTGTACCAAAGTGGAATCGAAGATTGTCTGTAGATTCCTTAAGACCTTGTTGATCTTGGTATGGGGCGCCATGTGAGCTTGTGGAAGTTAGCCCACTTGAGGATCTCGTTGACTGGCGTAGGGCACGGACGTAGGGGAGGAGTAGCGAGGGGTCTCAGGTTATAGCTGACGGGACTCAGGGGATAGATTGGGGTTGGGGGAGCGCATACAGTGTGTGAGCCACGGTAATAGATGTTGGGAGAGAAGTACAGAGGAGTGTGGGGAGGTGGTTCGGAGAGTCGGGGGATGTCAATCCCCGAGGTCTGACGGCCGTGGTGGCTAGTGCTGATAGTGCGTGGGTCCTTTGGTTGAGTATCCCATCTGTGAAGTGCTGGGCTCTGGAGTGGTAGTGGTTAGTGCCGGTGGACTTGTTCTGCGCATTCTTCCGTCTCATCTGTTGGGCTTTTCCAGAGTGATTCATGAAACCCATGTCGTTCCCGAGCCAGCTACCGTAGGACTGAAGGAGGCATTGGACCCAAGGGGAAGGGGGTTAAGGCAATAAGGGGAAGCAATCATGTATGGGTGGTTCGGCGGAGGAAAGGCCTGGATGAGGAAGGAAGGGGGAAAGGAGGGGAGGAGGACCTCGGCACTCAAGATGGCGCGGTGAGGTGGGGAAGGAGGGAGAAAGAGACCTCGACATTCAAAATGGCGCGGTGAGGTGGGGAAGGGGGGAGAAAGAGACCTTGGCACTCAAGATGGCGCGGTAAGGTGGGGAAGAGAGCTCGGCACTCAAGATGATGCAGTGAGGTGGGGAAGGAGGAGAATAGACCTCGGCACTCAAGATGGCGTGGTGAGGTGGGGAAGGGAGATACCTCAGCACTCAAGATGGTGCGGTGAGGGGGAAGAAAGAAACCTCGGCACTCAAATTGGCGCTCTGAGGTGTAGGAGGGGTAGAGAGGAGGGTGCAGTAGAATCATGACCCGGTGTTATAGGTTAATAATCTTTACTGATACTTCTACTCGTGGACGAGACCACTACAAAACTGGTGATCTGAGTTGGGGGCCAGCCGCTTTTATCCCCCTTAGCCGTGCATCAGACTGGCGTGAAAGGGTTGTTGGTGTGGCGCGTGCATCCCTTCTCCTGACGCAGCACTGGACAGGTAGGGGTGGCATGTGCAAGAGCGTACTAACTCCTAAATAAACCTGGTCCGTGCAAGGACCGGCTATGACTGAGTTGGTTGGGGTATAACATAATGATACCTAGGTCGAGGATTGGGAAATAATCAATTTCCTTCAAGAAGCAGCCATAATTTCTTTGTATAGTTGGAGCAATGTAAAGTGTGAACTGTGTTCTTTTCATTGTAGACAGCATATTGTGTTTGTCTCCTTTTATTTATTTCTATCCACCTTTACTGTACCTTCATCCAAATATAACAAAATATCTCAAAAAATTAAATGAGGTTTTTCTTAAAGTGATGATATACCAACTATATTCAAGTATTTATTTTATATTTTACTTGTATTTGACACACAATTACAAACTAACTTCACCTATAACAGCAACATTCTCATGGTATAATGATAAGACGTCAAGCTTTCAGCACTGACCAATCACCTAGCTCAGAGACTGGTTCAAGTTATAATGGGGATGGATTTAGTCATCCCACAATTTTGTTACCTTTTGTTTTAATTGTGTGGACTATTAAGGTAAAAGGCATTAGTTATTTTTGAAACTAGTTTCTAGTTACACCAACTACCCTTTATTTAGGAAAGTGACAACACAAGATAAAGGTTCCAAAAGGATGCTAGGAGAAATCTGAAAAGGAAAAGTCCCAAGAGCCATGGCTTTTTAACTTCGGCAATGGTCACAGCTGCACTTTAAAGTAACATCAGAATTTTATTTGTAAAATTTATTGTATATTCAAGCTTGCATTTGATTTAATTATAGGATTTTTAAAATAAATTTCAATAGGCCTAACAAACCATAATATGCTGCCTCAATATTATACATTTGATTAGAAAGAGATTGAGGTGTGTTCATGCATACTTGAATCTGATGGCCAAGGTTTAATCTGTATGAAAATATACAAGCTATTTTCCCTCAATATATTTATAGAAATCTGTGTCAAGTATGTTTTGCAACCTTGTCTCTGATGGCCAGTTTAATTCTTAGTAAATTATGCAAGGTCATTATTTTTCTTTTCTAAATTGTGGTTTACCATCTTCTCTCCAGGAAAATGTCCAAGCCTTTGTTTAAAAACTCCCTGTCTTTAGTGTAATCACTTAAATTACACAGTTTAAGTTTATAAAAGTGAACACTCTAGTAATGAATTATATTTACATTTTTAATTTAATACAAATATACTTTAAGACAAATCAATAAAGATATGAAAGTATTGTATGCACCTTTTCTGGCGGCGCAGGCAGTTCCGGTGCAAGGTTGAGTCTGAAACTCCTGACCGGTGCACTCCAACTCTGAGAGAGAGGGAGGAGGGTTGTTGCAAGCTCGCTGTCTGTAGCGGGCTCCCTCTCCACAGGCTGCCGAACAAAGCGACCAAGGATCCCATGCTCCCCACCCGCCATGCACTGCAAGGATGCGAGTACCAAGCTAGGTCACGATTCATATGACAAGGTATATCACCAGCTTCCTTTCCTCTAATTTAGAGCACCTTAGCTTTTTATAAAGTGAATGCATAAAATAAATGGGAGAGGAACAAATATTGGTCTAAGCTTATGGTTCCTAGTAATTGACATGGTTGTTCATAACTGGAACTCAAGCTTAGCCTTAGCCCTATTTTCATATTTAAAAAAAACTAAATTCCAGAAATAGCCTAGTGAATTATAGTCGATTTTTCAGTTACTGCATTTCATAAGTTTGATAATTACAAAGCAAGTTGTTTTTATATTCATTTCAAATAGCCTATATTTAATTTAATGAAACTCAAGCCTGATTTTGAGAAGCTCAAGTTACTTGAGAGTAAAATATTAAGGTGTCATTAAGTATAATTTTCTTTACCATTAAAACTAGGAATGGGACTCTCGAATACCTTGAATCCTTAAGGATATTTTATATTCAAGGATTTGAGACTCAAATCTTTAAAAAAAATATTTTTTTTTCAATTGAAATTTGTTTTAGAGCTGGTTTGGCCTGGTTTGCAAGACACAACATCTGGGGCTATGTGATGTGTGTTGTGTGGCTGTGCGGTATCGCGGAAGTCAATCGTGGGCTAGTACCAAGATGTATTGAATAAAGAGGTGGGTTGCCCTGGCTTGGATTCCCCACTCCCCTCCCACATTGTGACGTAGCTCCATGCCACGTGCCAGCCACCACTCTTTGTAGTAAAATGGTTTTTCGTGTTTACTTGTTTTAATTATACACAAAAGTTGGTATTTGTATTTTACTTTTGAATTAGCATTTGTCTATTACATATTATTTCTAAGCTATATTGCATTACGGTTGTAATTGTATTATTCAACAACTATTCTAAATAATTATCTTGAACAAAAAGATGAATTTTATTATTAATGTTTTTATTTGCATGGTAATAATTAAGGCATAAGCCTTCTTTTAAATTAAACCATTGCTTGGATCTAATATAACAATGTGGATACTCAATATCACTAAACAAACAAACACACAAACAAACAAACAAACTACCTATATGTTTTAATTTACATCTTGGCAGGAAGATTTCTACTAGACATTTTCGTGATTAAAATAAATTGCCTGAGTGGTGCTGTGGTAGACGACTTAAAAAACGTTAAACAAACATTACTTCAAGATCAAAGATTTATTTTATTGACAAGGTAAGACTTTTTTAGATTTATTCAATATTGTATTTTTTTTGTTTTAATGTTATGTCTAGTGCTTGGAATACCGTGAGAAGGCTAGCTGCATCGTTTTTAACTTTTTCTACTTATTATTTTAGCATTTGGAAGGGTTTGGTAATCAGATAAATCTGTGCCGGGACTGAGGATTGAACCCCGGATCACCAGCACAGAAGTATGACACCTTACCCCTAGACCGCCAGGTCACCTCGTTGTTGCGGGTTCTAATCAAGTGTTAATTTTTAATGTTGAAAATAACAAATAATTTTAATCGTATCCTCTTATTTGTAACTCAGGCGTTGTTAGTAAGATTAGCCGCTTTTTATTTTTATATGGTTAAACTCACAACATAACATATTCTGTAATATTTATTTTTAGTTTAAAAAAAACTTGCAAAATTAAATGGTTTGAATAATTTTTTATTTCATAGAAACAAAATAATAACTTACCGGTATAAGCTTTTGCCTTAGAATCGAGCAAAGTTTTTCTTTAGCAGAAATTGAATTCGACACAACAAAATTTCATGCTTATCATCATGAACCTATGACATAATTGTACCAAAAAGAATAAATGAAACTCTAAAATATTCTTGAAATTTTACTTATTAGAAAGTAAATTTCTTTTTATTAAAATGTTGTATCTTACTTGAGTTTTCCCTTTCTATACACATCTTATCAGCTCTTCCTGAACTCTTGGGATAGCAAAAGAAAGGTTACTTCATCATATTTTTCTTCCAAAAGAAGATAAAGCAATATATTTATGTGCATCTTGAATTGTTTTGAACTCAAAATATAAACTAGAACTTCGGATGACATGACGCTATCTCATGTGTTTGAAAGTAGCCCATTTAATACCGTCCATGAATCATTGGGACAACATTAACAAAAAGTTCCACTTCGGCTAATTCTTTCTTAAGACCCCAATGCAATAGATGTATAGTAAAGAACAGGTAGAAAGGACCGTAACTTACATTTACAAAAGTTACTAAACATCTTTATATATTCATGTGTCAAGCCATGTGTTTTGTGGCTAACACTTCTTATAGATACTAACATTACCTTAAAGTAAACACTAATAATGTAGTAAATTACTATCAATGTTGACAGCAAAAAATATGTTCGTATTTTCTTAGTTACTTCCTACCAGAACACTACAGTACATCTATCTTTCCTTGCTTTCAAAGGAAATAGCTGATTAAAACCACAGATAGTGCTTTCTTGTGTTGGAAACCACCCCTTCTGCCGTGTCCCGGACACGCAGCCCCAGGCGTGGTGTCTTATAAACCAAGCCTTGATTTTGCTTGGTGAAGGTTCAGAAACAATTATAATTATAGGATGAACTTAACAACCGGGCACCAGATCAGTAATTTAACACTAAACTGAATGTATTAATGTTACAATGAATGAATTATAAGCAAGAATGTTAACATTTATTTATAATTTCTATTTTCTTTTATTTCATAATATTTTTATTTCCTCTTAAGTTCACCATATTTTACAAGATTCGAATTCAGATTCGAATTTGAAAGTAGAAATTCGGATTCGTAAAATAGTGGATTTGACCCAACCCTAATTGAAACAAATCAAGTGCCACTGACCTGGACAGCCCACGTTATGTTTAACACAGTGAAGAGCATTCCAGTAGTCTAGCTGCAACAATAAAAATATAAGTTACTACAACCAAACAACAAAATTGTACATCTGTAACGATACAATATATTTAATCTGCAACAGTATTAGATGGTAGGACAATATGTTACAGGTACAGCAACAAAGATATAAGTTATATCAAGATGGTAAACAATGCTCAGCCGGAACCTATTTCAGACTTAATTTACCACAGGTGTCCAAAGTATAACTCACGGCCTGTTTTTTGAGTGTGCTGTTGACGACATCATAGCGGCACTCCGCGATCACACACCTGTTGACCAATGCTGGGTACTTGTCATGTATTCTCTCCATCACTTGAAACTGCTCAGCCCTAAGGGGATCTCTTGAAACCAGTTTCATGTACTGAGCGACACTGCATGCTGGGAACATAATCCAGTTTGGTATGGTAGAAAGTAGACCCCTAATTGAAATTTGTAAAGTAACTTTCAGCATAGAGATTTTGGCTGAGTGCAAGCCATTTTAAAATCTTGTGTTTCAAATAAAGATCAAAAAACCCCGAGGGACTTTAGTTTAAACTCAGGCAAGATGCCAAAATTTTTGCAGCTCACTTTAATGTGGTCCTTGTCACCATAGCTCTAAAGTACTTTAAATAATTAAATACCAACTATTTTATGACCTAATTTACAATATTTAAATAGAGAACATAGCATTTTTTAGTTGGGCTGACTCTGACCTCCTGATTGTCATATTTAATGATTTTTACTATCCAAAATAATTTAAAAAATAATGTTCACCCCCAACAGGTTTCGCACCATTAATATACTAAAAGAAATACACTAACTTAAGACTGATCACCTTCCCTCTTTCAAACTCCTTCCATTACCATACTTTCACTCATTTGCCTTTAAAAAGATTAGGGGATGGTAGTTGGTACATATCATCGGTCCAAGTGGAACTTTTTTTTTTTTACTAAATATTGATATTTGCCAAACATCTTTGTAAGTTAACAGAAAAATATGGAGAATCAAATAATACAAATTAAACAAAAAATTTTAAAATTACACACCCAAGTGACCTTTCAGCTATATTTTTAAACATGGCCTTGAAAGCTGGAGCTCAAAATTTACTAAGTATATTATATCTGTCCACATAAAGCAAAATAATATGATTACAAGATGTATTAGTAGGATTACCGTATATAGTATCTCTAAAAAAAAGTTCCTTTCATTAAGAGTCAGTGGGAGATAAATTGTCCGTATTGAAACTACAAGTTAATTTGAAGGAAATAATATTTCAAAAACTATAATACCAATTCACTGGCGGTTTTTTATTTCTCTTCTTCTATATTTATAGAAATTAACAATATCGAGGAATAAATAAAGATATTTATTGCTAGCTATCAATTAGAATTCAAATAATAAGTTTTACGCTAAATGTTAAAATAAATAAAAACAATCCAAACAATATGATATAAAAAATAATTTTAAAAAAATAATGAGATTTTAAAAATTACATATTTTTTTACAGTTTACACCAAAAAAAATTCTTTCCAGACAAAACATAAAAAATTACTGTAGCCGGCTATTTGGTTACATATAGTTCAGCGTTTTTCTGCCAGGGCAACACTAACGTAAAGGCTCCTCCAACACATAGTAATTCTCCCTGTCTCTCTTTGAGTGACTTTCTTACTAAAAAACAAACAACAGGCGCAGAAACTTTGGCAATGATTGGAAGGGGGAGAAGGGAATGCCACAGTCAACTAATATTTCTATGTACGATGAAAGCCTTTTACTTACAACTCTTTGAATGTAAATACCCACCTCTGTGGCCGCACGGTCTAATGTACTAGTCTCGTGTTAGGCTAGACTACCGAGGACGGGGAGATTGGGGCTCAATCCCGGTCGGGTGCACTGTGGGTGGTTTTTCCTAAATAAGAAAAGATGACTTTTTTCTTGGAAAATGTTCTGGTTGATAGCAAGTAAATCATTATTTTAATCCTGTTTTTTTATATAAATATTAATATAAGTATGATTTTTTCAGCAAATTACCGGAGTTATTATAATAATAAGACCCAATTGGATATTTATATCAGTTTTATAATATAATGCATTATGTGACAGTACTTGAATTTTAGGACACACAATCATGTTAGGCCTTCTCTTTTTTAACTCAAAAGGGAACGGGACTTTTTCTTATGATTATATTTGAATTTTGTTAAAGAAATTAAACACTATACTAGAGAATGCTTTTAAAGGTACACAGATGACTTTCTGGTTGTTGATTATAAGAATAATGATAACGGTATTTTGATTGTACACTATCTTGATGAAATTTAAGAAACTTGGAGAAAGAGTAGCTTTTGGCTCTGATAACACATAGGCCAAAATTAACTATTCATGCTTATCAGAATTAACTGGATCGTCTTGACCAAAAACTATATCGAAGTTCCTTTAGTAAATTGTAATGAAAGATTTAAAAAAAATGAAGACAGCTATAGACACTATGATTAAGGTTAATTTCATTAATGTTTATTTTTAATTTATTCTATATTGATTTGATTTGTTTTAATTATTTTTTATTTTTGTTGTACCTGTGAATGTAAAAATGTTAAGAATATAAATAAGTTTATTATTGTCATACAAGATCAATGTTTGTGACTTCTTAATAATTTTATTAATATTATTTCTTTATTACCTTGATTCATCTGTTCGGGTTGTACTCATAATATGTCATAATTACGCTAATGTATTAAGGATGAGGTAGGTTGTAATTTAGAGATAGTGTACCCATCTTTGTGTGGAAGTTGAGTGGAAAACCATCATCAGTACAATCAACCGGGACTCAACCCCCAATCTTCCCATCATCGGCAGGCCAATTTATTGAGAAAGGAACGCCAAAGACTTTCGAGCATTCAAGTACCGATTGTGTAGATTTTTTTAGCACCGCATCTTACTACTTGTTCAGGTTATATGCCTATGTACTAATTACGCTAATGGGTTAAGGATTAAGTAGGTGTAATTTATAGTGCACCCGCATTTGCACAGTGAGAGAGTGGGGAAACTACCCTCAGTGCAACCGAACGAGATTGAGCCCCGATCTTTAGTCCTCGGCATTATGGTCTAACACGAGCCAGCGTGTTAGATTGTGCGGCCATCGAGGCTGCTATGTGGATTATTCAAAGTTGGAATGGTTGTTTTAAGATAGTGGGGTTTTGACTATACACTTAGCTACTTATATATCGTGCCAATGTTAAAACATTGTTTTTTTTCGCTACGTCTTACTACTCGACGAGGCTATCCGCAAATTTATATTTTGGGGTGGATATATAAAAGGTAGGATTCTTGAGGAAGTGTACCCGCATTTGCATGAAGAAAACTTGGGGAATAGTTTGAACTAAAGTAAGAGAACCGTATGCACACCCAACAGGAACTCAAGCCCTGACCTCTTGGTCACCATAAAACTAGGATAGACAAAACTAACACCTTCTCCCACGTACTCACCTGTGTGGGTAGCGTGGTATAAACTACACACATCATTAAAAAGTACTCTAATATATAGTTAAATAAATATATATAGATCTCAACTACAAGATGGTACATTTCATCGATCAGGAAAGTGGGTATAGTGTACAGCATCATTGGTAAGTCACATGTAGTCAATATCTTAATTCTGAAAGTGATTTGTGTGAGTTGTTGGAGGGGACAAAACTTCAAAATAAACTGTACCTTGTAGGCCAATTTTTCCCCCTAAGAAACCCAAAGTTAACAAATCTATATACTTTACATTTACAAAAATCTGAGGAGTACAAAGATACTAAATTCAAGATTATTAAAAAACTTTTTAGTGAATAATTTAAAACCAAATTCATCTAAGTTATGCAGGAACAAATATTTNCAAAAAAAAAACACAATAAAATTGCACGACCAAAGCTTTACAGATAGGGCTTTTATAGTCGATTAATACACACACAATAATCTTTTACAGCTACCACACTTTGCTCTTTTTACAACATATGAATTTATTGTAAATGATACACTATTTTTTCTTATCTAAATGAAAATAATCTTACACATTCACTAACAATTTTACATCCAGCAAACTCACACAAGACTGCATTAGAACAGAACTGAACACACACACCAGAAGTCAAATATTAAAATAAAGTACAATAATACATATATTTTAATGCTTTCCAAACAAACTGAATTTGGCCTTCATCACGGTAATTACTCAGCTGACCTGATCTAACCTTGCTACCGTTCCTTTCACTAATAAATTCGAATCTCAATTAATATTTGACAAAATAAATTATTTGAATGTCATAGTATATAATATGACATATAGTAAAGAATCATAGAGCAAACCATGTATTGGTCTAGTGTGTTTTCACCTTTGGACTTTTTTTTAACATCGCGTCTTATTACCTGTTCGGGTTATACACTCAAGTACTAACTATGCTAATGGTTTTAGGGATTAGGAAGGTTATATTCAGATTAAGTGTACCCGCGTTTTCATGGAGGGAGAGTGGAAAATCATTTCATGAAAAACCACCCTTAATACACCCGACCGAGATTTGAATCTCGATCTCCCAGTCTTCAGCAGTCTAGTCTAACAATAAAATGGCACGACCAAAGCTTTACAGATAGGGCTTTTATAGTCGATTAATACACACACAATAATCTTTTACAGCTACCACACTTTGCTCTTTTTTACAACATATGAATTTATTGTAAATGATAAACACTATTTTTTCTTATCTAAATGAAAATAATCTTGCACATTCACTAACAATTTTACATCCAGCAAACTCACACAAGACTGCATTAGAACAGAACTGAACACACCCACCGGAAGTCAAATATTAAAATAAAGTACAATAATACATATATGTTAATGTTTTCCAAACAAACTAAATCTGGCCTTCATCACGGTAATTACTCAGCTGACCTGATCTAACCTTGCTACCATTCCTTTCACTAATAAATTCGAATCTCAATTAATAATTTGACATATAGTAAAGAATCATAGAGCAAACCATGTATTGGTCTTATTACCTGTTCGGGTTATACACTCAAGTACTAACTACGCTAATGGTTTTAGGGATTAGGAATGTTATATTCAGATTAAGTGTACCCGCGTTTTCATGGAGGGAGAGTGGAAAATCATTTTATGAAAAACTACCCTTAATACACCCGACCAAGATTTGAACCTCGATCTCCCAGTCTTCAGCAGTCTAGTCTACTCAGAGAGTAGCGCATTAAACCACGAGGCTACCCAAGTGGGTGACTTTCTTATTCTTGTGTGTGTCATAATGTGAATAAAATATCAAAATATTGTACCATGAAAAAGAAAAATATACTTATATTGGACCAATCGAGTACAGTACAGTATCACAAAGATAGTTATGTGCTCGAAAGAAATGGGAAGGGCATGGAAGAGGGAAATATATAATACTACTTGCTAGGTCTCAAGTTACAGCTCTAAGTTAAGCCTATGTCTTATGTCCTCAAAAATATTTTAGCCCCAGCTTCTTAAAAGTTGATTGTTGTTAAGTTTTTTTTTAGCACTGGGTCATTCCATGTCAATTCAACAAGGTCCTCAACCTCACATTTTTTAATTTTTTTAAAATTTGGCATAGTGAAAGAACCACTCGAGATATATGCCTATGTGAAATTTCATGTCCATATTGTTTTTATTTATGAAGTTATAGAGGTGCAAAATTTGCGATTTCGACCAATTTTGTCACCATCTTGTTAACTTTAACATTGAATATTTCAGTAACCTGTGCACCTAAAGAAGTGATTCAAGTGTTTTTGTAAAGTTCTTGAATAGCTCTTTCATATGAGATTTTAATTGGGTGTTTTAAAAAAAAGATACAAAAAAATCGTTATAATCAATATTTTGGCGGCCATTTTCTCAAAAACGGTTTTTTTTCCCCTTCAAAAAAAATATATGTTGTATATATACTATTACTTAGTAGCTATGAAACATTTGAAGATGGGATGAAAATGGGTTCAAGAGTTATGTTAGAGTCAGTAAAACAGGAATTTCCATTTACATTAATTTCCTTACGTCACACAAGTTTGCTCCATTGTTCCTTGAAGTTAATTGACAAGAAAGCTAAAATGTAATTAAATGTAATATTAATTAAACCTACAAATATATTACCAGTACTAAAAATAATAAACATACCTGAAATTTTTACACTTTTGGACACATAGGCATATTAGTTATTCCTTTTATATGTATCCAGTTGACTGTGAACAGCTGAAACTTCCTGTTTTGTCAAAACATATGTTCTACCAGTTGCGGTCAGGGGGTCAACTTTTGTAAGAACTGATGACACATGTACTACTAAAATGTCAGGAACTTGTGGGTAAACAAATGATGGAGCTGGTCCATGAGGGTGTAGAAAACTGATTTTGAGTTCATCAGTGTTTTCATTTACAGAGATAACACATCCCAACCACCAGTGTCCATCATATGCGCAAGTAACAAATCCACGTATATCATCCATTTCTAGCTGTCCTTTGACTTGCGTGATACTTTCAAGTTTTGACTCCTCTGCTGAAGAATAAACCTTTGTTATCAGTTTCCCTGATTGCAATGGAATGACACAGTGAAGCTTCTGTGTTCCAGGAATGTATCTAGAGTTTGCAAATCTCTCCTGCAAAAATATCTGTAAATTTTCGTATTCTTCTATTGTCACAAACATGAATGTCATTCCTTCTATATTGTGACTTGCCCATTCATATAACTGTCTTGGTGTCATTATTTGCTCTGCATAGGGCTTTTGTAAACTGGCTCTAGCAACAAGACGCTTTACAGTTCCCCCTACACCATCACAAGCATTTTTACCATGTGATGTGGCAAAGAAGTGCCACTCTGCTTTACATCCAAAGTCTTGGTGATGTAAACTCAAATTTCTAAAGTTCTTGCGATTTTTATACTGTGATGCTGCCCCATCTGAAAGATATATGATTTTTTTCGGTGGCGAAAAAGTAGTTTTAAGGAATTTGATTAGCTCTCTCTGAAATGTATAGACTGCTGTTGTATCATGCTGAAGGCACTCTGAGATGATCACAAAACTTGTGTGTTTAACAGTGTGCGGTTCTTCTGACGAGTTTAAATAATAAATAACAAATGGATGAATTGTGGATTGTGCGTTGTTCCAATGGAACCCTTGTACTGAGTCCTGAAGAACAAATGAGTAATTTTCTGAAAAGTCACAAACCACTAAATACTCAGCCTCTTGCAAAGATTTTTTCTTCTCATAAAAAAAATTAGCTTGCTCTTTAGCAATGAAAGAATGACTAAGAAGACTTTTAAGTTTTTCAAATAGGGAATCCAAGAATTCATCCACCGGTTTTGAAACGGTTTCCAAGTTTGAAGGGTCCACTGTGACCCACTGCTTGTATGTTATCATGTCAACAAAATTACTGTAATAGATATTTTCAAACTTTTTGCGTAATTCACTATACCCTGGACAATATTCACAGTTTCCGAAGTAGCACTTTGGTAAAGGCGGATTACAAATTACTCTGGATAAACAATCTTTGTAATCAGAAATTGGCATATCTTCTTCCGCAGTGCTGTGTCTTATTACCTGTTCGGGTAATACACACCTATGTACTAATTAAACTAATGTGTTAGGGATTAGGAAGGTTTAATTTAGATAAAGTGTATCCACATTTGCGTGGAGAGTGGAAAGCTGTTTAGGGAAAACCACCATCAGTACACCTGACGGGAATCAAACTCCAATCTCTGACATCAGCAGCCTAGTCTAGATTGTGAGAGTGACACCTTAGACCATGCATACACTGAAGCGGGTTGTTTGAAACTTAACACCCAAACAATATTAACATGTTCATGGCAAAGTGAACCGATACGAAATAATCGCATTTTTTAAGGAGGCCCACTTACGTTTTGCCCAAGCTGGCTATTACTGCTCATTTTTTATAGTCACAACTAGTACAGTTTGTGTTCTATTAAAATTATGATAGGCATTTTTGATTACACTTTCACTCCAAAATCATCACCTTAGCCACAAATTTCAACAGTTCATACATAGGCTGATAAAAAAAAAAGCTGTCAACTCTTTTTCTCAATAAATTAAAAGGTTTGGTAGGAAAAATCTATTCTTTGATTTTCACGTTTAGAAAATGTATTAATTACTTTATTGTTAAAGTCAGGAATGTCCATGATAAAATCCCTTTCGATGGCCAACATAGTGAACGCAGAGAGCCCACCTTGAAGCACAATGTTGCACAGGAATGTTTGTACCCTCTTCAAGGTGGGGATACATCGTTCTGCTTCTGATGTTAACATCGGAGTGGTAATAATTATTTTCAAAAGCTAGATGCTTTCATGGAAAGTGCTGGTCAGATCTGTATTTATGAAAAATGAAAGTAATGGGACAGCTCCAGATACATTTCTAAACTCCTCGCTCTGATAGATTAGTCGGAGTTCGTTCTCCAATTTATTTTGATCTAGGAAGAGGTAGGCCTCGATCGTCGACATTAACTGCTTCAGCGGAAACTTATTATTGTAATAGGCGAAATTCTCTGGACTGAAAAAGTATGAGGAAAAAGGGTGATCAGTGAAGACAAATTTATCCTTGGTTTGCATTATTATAACATCGCAAACTTCTTTGGCTTCCCTTATTCTGGTTTCATAAAAGTCTTTACGTTTTCTCTTTCGAGAAATATCTTCCTGCTCTCTGGTTCCTGTGGCAATGATTTCAATGTTGTCTTTGGTTTTCTTTATGTGTGTCAAGAAAAAATTAACTTGTCCTTTAATATTAAATGAATCTGTTACTTTTCTTTGGAGCTGAGTATGCAGCACATCAACATAAGGCATGATTTTATGGAAGATACACAGCCAAAATACAAAGTCTTCATCCGTAAGTATGTGTTTAAACCCGCTAGCTTGAGCGATAGTGGAGTGCTGGTTTATTTAATAGCTACCTGTAATCTCTTCCATGCATTCAATAAGCTCCTTGCGATTCTCATAGACAATATCAACTGACCTTGAATGAAAATTCCACCTATTATGAGATGCCATGGTACATTTTTGGCTAGCTACCTTATCGAGTATTTCAATTCATTGTGGAGAGTCAGAAAAGAGGGTACAAATTCCCTCTAGATTAGCAAAGAATATTTTAATATTTCTGTTTATTGAGGTAGCATTTGATATCACTGAGTTGAGCTGATGAGTGTGAGAATGCACATAGAATGCCCATGGGTAGTGTTACCTGATGTGACACTGAATTCCTCTTTTCCAGACCCCCATAAGTGAAGCTCCATCATAGCTCTGAGAAATCAATTTATTAGGAGTATCCTTCAGATGGGTGTCAAGTTCCTTTAAGAAACCGGCAGTTAGATATTTCGAATCCTTTTGAGGCAGGTCTAAATAGCGTCAATATCTTTCAACTACTTTATCATTAATAATATAAAGATAAGTAACCGTCTGAAAACTGTTTAAAATATCATCTGTTTCCTCAGAGATGATAGCAATATAGTCAGATTCTTTTATTTATTTGGAAATCTCCTCATGACAAATCTCAAGAATACTGTCTAGCAATTTGTTTTGGATTGTTTTAGAAGATCCCTTAAAAACACTTAGGCCGTGTCTGAATAGTTTGTCCCCTACGCACTTGTGCACTTTACTGCGCACTTTAATAAAACCAGTTTCTGGCGCCCCTAAGTACATAGGGTGCATGATAGTTTTCAGACATCAATGTACAGCTAGAGCCATCTGGTGGCTACTTCTGAAACATGCGTTTCCATGGCAACAATAATGAATTTTGATAGTGTTTTGTCAATGGTGACATTTTTTTAAGGCGCAAATTCATATTTATCATTTATCTTCCTTAATTCTATGAACCTTATGGTTTGTTCTACTTTCCCTGTAAAGAATAAAATCAATTGTATACCGTTGATGATATTTTATAATAATCATAATAAAAAAA
>CABFWB010001438.1:144269-160203 GCA_902151455.1 Timema bartmani
AAATATATACGTATATTATATAAATATATATATTGCCCTAATTAATTTACTTATATATGTAAAGTATTATTCTCAAACAAATTTTACTGAAGATCTTTTAACTCGTAAATAAAGTTCCTTTTGAGAGAGATTTTCACATTAGATAGTGAAATTTAACCCTTTAACTTCATGTATATAAACAAAGAACAAACCATACTAGTTTTATTTAACATTATGTGAATGTTTTATTCCATTTTCACAAAATATATAATACTTTCATTCAATATAAAAAGCTAATTTAACTAAAGTGCGCGATAAAGGGCAAGTCGTATGTGCCTCTTAGTAAAGTGTGCCATAAGGGGTGCAATTGTACCCTTTGAGAGAATTCAGACACCATTAAAAATCACTTCCGGCCTTTCAGCCGACGCCATTGCAACTTTAAAGTGCACATGGCTCCCAAGGGCCCTTAGACTGACTATTCAGACACGGCCATGGCCACGCAAAGCATCGTTTAGCTCCGAGCTAAAATCAACAAGCCCAAAAAATATTCCAGGATTTGATGACTCAAATTCATCATGTCCTCTCAAAGTAAGTTCAAAGGCACTACAAAAACGAATACAATTGATTAGAAGTGATAATAGATACCTATTATTCTTTACTTTTTCATTGTGTGATTGAATTTGCCGCCTATGGCTAAAATTCCCAAAATGGCCAAATTAATCACATTATTTTTGTGAGTTAAAGATATGTCATGCTTGTGCATTTTATTGGACAAATGTACCAAATCTCTCACACCAGTTTGAGTCCAAGACTTTTCTCCTCCAACAATAAAGGAAATCAAAATAAAGCATTTCTGACATTTGACGCCACATAACCACTCATTTTTGTTGAATGTTTCAGTACTAAATCTCCTAACCAGTTGTCTAGTTTTAAGTTTACATATTTGCTTTAAGTTAAGATCTATTTATGGGTCTACCCAATCTTTTGATTTCAAGTTTATCTTTCAATGAATGTGAAGAAAAAGGATATTTTAATAAATATTCCACAGTATTCATCGCAAATAAAATAGTCGACTTTAAGTTTAAATAATAACTAATTGCCACAGACATATATTAAATAGTAAGTGGTGGAAGAAAACATTAAAAATACAGAGAAGAAAAATAACCAACGATAGTGCTGCGATGTGCATAGGTTTGCTCTCTCTCTCTCTCTCTCTCTCTCTCTCTATATAAAAACTGGATCTGTGATATATATATATATATACCCTTCGCATAAAATAAGCTCTGAACATTATATACATTGTATTATATTTAAATGGTAGAAATATTATAAATAAAATATATTAGAGCAATGGCTTCCAACCTTTCGCACGGTTTGATACCAATTTTTTGTTAAAATAGGCAATTATATGCAGGGATATTCTAGTTTAGGTTGGTACCACTGTTAAATGTGTCGTTCTTTTTTTCCAGCTGATCTGTGTCTATGCCCATGAACCTGTGTAACACTTGAGTATTGCTCTTAGTTTTTATAACATGTATTGTCAAGTCTAAAACCGGTTAATTATTTCTATAAGCCTGCGTACTCTGACAGGCAGGTTATGGACCCAGGCTTGTGATATGTGGATTTTAGGACGGGTAAAGTTATAAGTCAAGTGTGTGCAGTAATAAGCGGGAACTCAAAGTGTTTGCTTGTTTTTTGTGACGCTGTTGCCAATCACCATCGCCATAATGGTTTTAGAAGAAGACAAAACGTACAGAATCCCGCTTTTTGAGGGCACTAATTTCGACAACTGGAAGTTTCGGGTAGAAACTCTTCTAGATGAAATCGATTTGTTGCCCTTTATTCAAGGTGACTATCGGAACTTGGTGAAAATTGCGTTTAGTAATAATGCTGAAATTAAGGTGGAAAAGGAAAAAGAGCTTCGGAAAGCCGATCGCAAGTGTTAGTCACAGATTATGCAACGAATCTCAGACAGCCACTTGGATTGTGTGAAGGATAAGAACACCGCTTATGATATATGGCAAGTGCTTCGTAACACTTACGCTCGCAAAGGTTTATTAATCAGCTTTTACTGCGCATAACCTCGTTGATGATGACATTTGATCCCTCTTTAGAGAACCTTGAAGTGCATTTTATTAGGTTCGATCGTACTATTCAAGAACAAATCGTCGGGAGCTAACCTTGAAGAACTAGATGTTGTCTGCCATCTTCTCTTGACTATGCCATCTGAATATCAAGTTATTGTCACTGCCATAGAGACACTATCTGCTGATAATCTCAACCTGGCATTCGTAAAAACGCGCCTACTTGATGAGCAGAGCAAACGTCAAGCAGAAGGTATTGATGGATGCAGCCAATCATTCTCTAGCGTTACTGATCGGAAGGCTACAAAATTGAAATCTTCGCAACCGGAATGTTGTCCTAATTGTAAAGAAAGCATTTCAAAGCAAGTTACTGATAATAAGTGTTTTTTCTGTCATAAAGCTGGTCACTTTCGTTCGGACTGTCCAAAATTGAAAGGCAAGAAGCAGCAAAAGAATTCAACACGCAAAGCAAACGTAGCTGAAGCTAGTGATGATGAATTTAGTTTGACTGTGTCAACATCAGTGGCCTGTTGTGATGGATCTGTGTGGTTGCTTGACTCTGGCGCCACTGAACATATGGTCAGTGATAAAAATATTAGTTTGGTTTCAAATAAGAGACGCCTATCAAAGTCTATTAAAATAAAAATTGCTAAGTCAGGTTCGATGTTGTGTGCTGAAGAGATCGGAGATATACACGCGTCTGTGACTCACAAAGGTAATCAAAACTTTATCAAGCTTTCCAACGTACTTATTGTCCCTGGATTACAATTTAATTTGCTCTCAGTTAGTAAAATTGACGCTAATGGGTTTAAAGTTGTGTTTGAAAAGGGGAACGCTACCATTCTTAAAGGTGATATTTTTGTGGCTGCCGCCACTCGATCTGGTAAAGTGTATACAATGTCTCTTTCACCTCGTGAAAAAGCATGTGCTGGTGTTGCTAGTTCCATTGTAGCATCATCTGATTTGTGGCACAAGAGGCTTGGTCACATTGGCAAAACTGGTTTAGTTCACTTAAGTAAGATTGTAGATGGAATCAAGTTTGATCCAGGATCAATCCCCGATTTATGTGATTCTTGCATACAGGCTAAGCAAACACGCCTTCCTCACACAAAGCCACGTATTAGAGCTAAGCGCCCTTTGGAGATCATACACAGTGATCTTGTAGGACCCATTAAGCCCGTATCATATGATCAAAAAAGGTATCTGCTTACCCTGATTGATGACTTTAGTCACTTTACAGTCATTTACACTCTAAAGGCAAAGTCTGAAGTATTTTCATACTTCAAACAATTTGAAGCTATGGCAACAGCTCACTTTAACCTAAAGATAAGTCGCCTTAGGTCAGATAATGGTGGTGAATTTGTGTCGCAGGAAATGCTCAATTATTTAAAAAAGAAAGGTATCCAGTCAGAGTTTACGATCAGGCATACCAGTCAGCAGAATGGCGTCGCAGAAAGAATGGGACGTAGCATCATGGAGAAAACACGCTGTTTACTCCTTCATTCTTCTCTTGATAAGTCACTCTGGACGGAGGCTGTTATGACTTCAGTCTACCTAATAAACAGATCACCTACTAAAGCTCTTGAAAACCAGGTTCCAGCAGAACTGTGGTATGGTGTAAAGCCTGATATGTTAAAACTGAAGGTTTTTGGCTGTGTAGCACATCTTCGCTTACCTAATCAAGTTTTTAAAAGTAAACTTGACAGCCGCTCGAAAAAGTGCTACTTTGTTGGTTACTGCCCAAATGGGTACAGGCTGTGGTGTCCACAGGAACGAAAAATCATACGTGGGCATGATATAATTTTTGATGAACATTCGTTCATAACCAGTGATGTTATTGGTTCAACACCCTCTCAAACTACTGAGGTCATCGGTTCGACTCCAAATGAAGTTTTTACTGAGGAAATGCAGGAGGAGCTGTCTTCAGGAGGAGAACCAGAGACTATTTCTGACGTAGAAGAGACTCCTGGACCTGACGAGGAACTTGAACCTCTGCGGAGGAGCACGAGACCTCGCACTGCACCAGCGTACCTAAATGACTATGTCGCACTGGCTCTTGGTGCTGAGTCATTTATTGACAACTTACCAGAAACCTTTGAGGACATCCATAGTAGAGATGATGCCCAACAATGGATGGCTGCAGTTGAGGAAGAGATGTACTCATTGAAGAAAAATGAGACCTGGACCCTTACTGAGCTGCCATCCGGCAAACGAGCTATCAACTGCAAGTGGGTCTTCATGATGAAGCACGATGAAAATGGACATCTTGACAGGTACAAGGCAAGGTTGGTGGTGAAGGGCTTTGCACAGAAGAAAGGGTTTGACTACAATGAAACGTACTCACCCTTAGCCCATTTAACTACTGTCAGAACCCTGCTTGCCGTCATAAACAAAGAAGATTTAATTGCCTTCCAATTGGACGTGAAAAATGCATTCCTACATGGAGATCTTTCTGAAGAGGTCTATATGAAGCAGCCACCTGGCTTCGTAACTGGCAGCAATCTTGTTTGTAAGTTACACAAGACCCTCTATGGATTGAAGCAGGCACCGTGGGAGTGGAATGCTAAACTTGATAAATTTTGAACTCTCTCGGATTTGAGCAGTTTGAAAACGAAAAATCTATGTACTTAGACTTCAGCAACAGCATCAAAACTTACCATTGGTTTATGTAGATGACATAATTTTGGCAGGGGACAATCTGCAGAAGTTGAATGACATCAAAACATTTCTTATGTCAGAATTCGAGATGGAGGATCTTGGAGGTTTTCAAAGCTTTCTAGGTATAAAAATTGATCAGAAATCTGATGGTATGTACCATAGCCAAACAGCCTACTTGAAGAAAGTTCTCAAGAAATTTGGTACGGAACAGTGCAAACTTGTCAAGACACCAATGGAGGTAAAACCACCTGAAATAACTACATCAGAGTGCATAATAAAAAAAAACTTACCGTAAGCTTGTTGGTAGTTTGATGCATGTTATTATTTATACTTGCCCTGAACTGAATTTCTCAGTGAATTTCTGCAGCAGGTATCAGAGCAATGTAATAGAAGCACACTGGATTAGACTCAAACGAATACTACGATACATTCAAGGAACACTTGAAGTTGGTCTCTTCTTTCCGAAGAACTGTGATGTTGCCTAACAGGCCTACGTTGATGTAGACTGGGCCAATGACAGCAATGATCGTAAATCTACATCTGGGTACTTATTCCAAGTTTATGGTGCCACTGTTGGTTGGACTACACGTAAGCAGACTACAGTCGCCCTGAGCTCAACGGAGTCGAGTTTGTCTCCCTGTCAACCGCCTCATCCAACCTACTCTGGTTGAGAAGACTGATCCAGGACTTTGGGATCATTCTAGGACCCACCAAGGTGTACGAGGACAACCAGTCCTGCATAAGATATTTGGATGAATGGGAGCAACTTTGTTCGTGATTTGTATCTAAATGGTGTTATTAATGTGATTTATTTCGAGACAAATGAACAATGTGCTGACATTCTGACAAAGAATTTGGTTGGAAACGAATTTGAGTACTTTCGTAATTATATTGGTTTAATTAAATGCAAATTCCCTAGAGTTTATTTGTATGTATTTAAGGGTACATGTAGGACATTTTGCCTAATTTTTGTGGTTGTAATAGAATTGAGGAGGAGTTTTAAAATAGGCAATTCTATGCAGGAATATTCTAGTTTAGGTTGGTAGCACTGTTAAATCTGTTGTTCGTTTTTTTTAGCTGAACTGTGTCTATGCCTATGAACCTATGTAACACTTGAGTCATACTCTTAGTTATTATAATATGTATTGTCAAGTCCAAAACCGGTTAATTATTTCTATAAACCTGCGTACTCTGACATTTTTGTCCCTGGGACCATCACGACATCTTGATCACCTACAAGAATTTAAATCCTAGCGTTTCATTATTTTTAAACTACCTCCACGGCTATCCGGATTTAATTACAGATATTAGCGAGGTAGACTTTAAAGGAAATGTAACCTTATTTACTTGGAAGGAAAAGTGAAAACCATTTAGGAAATATAACCCTCTGTACACCTAGCCAACATTTGAATCATAACCTCCCCGTCCCCAAAAAAACTAAATGAGCGTGATGTCTATCCCGCGTGCCCGACAAAACTTGTTTTAATTACTATAAATTACTTATATAATGACTATACAAATTTGACTAAGATGTTGCAAAATATAATCATCTAATCCAGTGAGTATTTTGGATGGTATGGTTGCAGCACAATTCACTCAAGTACTGGGATGCTACAGTCAGAGTTGTATAACCAAAAGGAACACAAACAGTTTTTATCATTTTAACTGTTTACATTTCTATTAATTCAGATTTTGAACCCTCCTATAGTCATTATAACAAGGTCACCTGCAGGATTGGAATACCCCCCCAATACGGTGAGGGGTTTCCGGGAAATGTGATTAAATTAAAGCCTCAAAAGACGCTTTTTAAGGCAAACCTTGTCACCTGAAAATAAGATACAATATAAGAAAATGTTTCTAATCCATCCAATTCGTGGCTGTACACTTGACTTTGATGATTTGAGTGGCGAATGTTGTTGGAATTGCTCGCGCATGCGCCAAACTATTAACCCTAAAGTCAGCAGGTGGCCTGGTGGCGGGAACTAGTAATTAGTTTATCATAACTATAACAATGTTATGTCTGTCTTCAAGTACTAATTAACCTTTTTTTCTTTTCATATGTCACTAGTATTTAAAATGTCTGTTAAAATTTCGCTAAATAAAACTTCCAAATCAACCCCATAAATTTCCATTTCTTTATTGCGAATAAGTTCTCCACCCCCACCATTATCAACTAAACTCAAGAAGCTCTACTGAACCAATTGGCTGCCGCGGAAGAGATCTAAAGAAGAAAATGGTGAGGAGGAGCTCGACTAGTTAGAGCGGAATTAGTCTACATCTAATTCATACAACCTCCAAATCTCAGGGGGGAAATTTCCCCCTACCCCCTAAATTCTAATAGATGAACAAAGTAAATATAAAGCTATAAGCTCAACAAATCCTGTGACCACACCCGAAGCACACCATGACCCCAAAATTAATAGGGTCGCGATCCCTTAGTTGAAAACTACTGTAGTAGAGTTGGAGGGCTGTAGGGCACTAGTCTTATCAACTATCTTAATATGACATCTAAAATAATTCGTATTTGACTCCTATAGGGTGACATTTTGAATAATTTATCTGTATATTAAGACCAGTAAACGCAATAAGGACATTTAAAAATGAAGTGGAATAGGTATTTTTAACTAAGTATAAAACTGAAAATAAAGCATTGTGATATTACCAATATTGTAAAAAGCCTAAATGATTGCGTAAACTCGTCCCCTCATCCCCCCTTTATCCCCCACACACAATGTACCGAGCTAAATTTGATCAAAAAAATATTTTTCTTGCATAGCCAAGCAAATTTAAATGCTTTAAAAATTTTGAGCAAACAACTATTATAGTTTATAGTATGTATTTTACTAATAAGCTTCTATTTAGGTCATCTTAATTGTTTTCTCTACTCACCATATTACCAAAAACCATCAAATGAAAACGAAGTAGTTCAAACTTTTCTACAATATTTGAATTGCGCGCATGCTAATATGCTAAGATACTAGCGCTTTTTTGCTTCAATGTCTGATCACTGGAACTAGAACTTTTAAATGCTGTGAGCATTGATCTCTATAATATAACTGGATGGATATCTGTGGCTGAAATTTTCGAGCTGTCATCTGCACACCATTGTGTAAGAGAGAAATTTCTGTTTCTCTTTCTCTCTTACACCCATACAATGCAAAGCGGCATTTTGACATTGTTCATTAATTTGATTAAATATATTGAGATACATCCATGTGTGATTAGTTAAATTAAATAAATGTGTTAGTAAAAGCTTTGAAGAGCATAAAAAAGTCTAAAACTGGGGAGTTTTTTCTTTAAAACGTTTATGTAGGCAAATATATACGATGATTTTTGAAGGAAGCTCGTTTGGAAGGCTTTATCTCGTACCAGAATCCTACCCTATAGTAGTGTTTATGTATAATAAAATACCTTCCAGAAGAGAATTTCTAATTCCATTTTAAACGGCCGTTTATCCTACCACAATACTAATATATGATAGTATTTTGGCCTTACAGATTGGGATTCCTACTAAAATCAGGGTTTAGTATATACCATACTTCCTATAGCCTGAACAACTAATAAGACGCGATGATAAATAAATAATAACTACTATACAAGTTGTGTTTGGTTGCTATCTAGTATACATTTTTTACGGTGGTGTGGTCAATTTGTAGTTATTCTTTTTATTTTTTATTATATTTATCTAATATTGTAGGAATGAGTAAGGTAGGATTTTAGAGGTAATCTACCCTCATTAAGGTGGAGGGACAGTGTAACACCATTTAGGAAAAACTACTCTGAGTACACAAGACCGGTATTTGAAACCTAATCTCCACTTTATCGGCCACCTAATCTTTTTCGAGAGTGGTGCAAGAATCCGGGATTGATGTTAGAACGAAACACGAGTCTGGGTATTGATAATTTAGTAAAAGTAAAATTGTAGACTAATCCAAAATATAATTTAGACAAGTTGTATACCTAGAATTGCTTAAATAGCTTTCTATATGATTATAATATTACTTTAAAAACTGCAACAGCGTCAAGCAACGGATCTGGGCACTTTAACATCATCATGTAGCACCACTATAGAAAAGGGCCATCCTAGTCAGCACATAGTAGTGCCGTGTTGCTCTTACTCAGACCGCAAACCTGACATCCATAACATAAATATGAATCTGAATCCTTCCTTCACAAAACTTCCCTATGTAATAATGACATTCACTCTTGTTGAGCAAAGTTATGTAACACACTTTGGGGGGAAGGGGGAATGCTAAATGTCTATATGGTGCTATATGGGGGGTGGGAGGCTAAAAAGGTAAGATAAAAGCGTTTAGTTGTTTATGGATGACCCCCAACCAGATGGTGCAGACAGTTTTAATTTTACATTTTTCTCAAGGAAACACTAGTTGGTTGGACAATTGACTATTTTTCTCCTCATTATTGAAATAAAAATGGGTTAAAAAACCATAAAAGCAAAGTAAAAGTATTTACAGTGTACTCCTGTTAATTGCAGATAAATTTTATAACTAGAACATACATAAGAATCAAATAGCCGAAGCTATTATTTATGCGTTTTAGTGAGGAATTCTCAATCTAGATACCATATTCTGAAAGTTGAAAAATAACACCTGAACACGGGAATCAATTCCAAAGGTCCCGGGTTCGATTCCCGTGTCCAGGTGTCATTTTTCAATTTTCAGAATAGAACATACATGTTTCGGTATCTCTTTCGCACCTCTAGGATCTCTAAACAAAATCTTCAATTTCAAAAATAATACCTGTATTTTTATTTATTATTTCACTATCACTCTAATTTGTATAAATTATTTCAAGCTTAATAACTAAAATTTGATAAATATTATTAAATAAGTAGCAAGAATAAACTGTTGCGTATCTCATTATAATATGAAACAATTCAAACATACCGATTACGTGAGTTAGTTATGTAGCCCACCGCTAGGCGCTATAATAGTGTACTAGCACATATACAGAGAGTTGCCATTCTAGTAATACTCTATTATCAATGGTGTGGAAGAATGAGCGCTCACTTGATCTAAATGCTTCTTTTCAGTTTAGTCCTCCACCAGTTCGCGAACTAAAGCGGGGTTTCCACATGCAATGATTATTGGCGCCACTCGACTGGCGCCAGTTTAGTTGCATATGAAAACATGTAAATTCAACTGGTGCCGTCTGACCAGCGCCACTAATCATAGCGCCAGTAAAGTAAGGAGCAGTTGAACTTTTTGGTGCCAGTATCTTGTTTGTTTGTAAACAGTGTTTAAATTGCTTGTAGTTTTTTTTTACGAACGATGGCAACACTAGAAAATAAATTATCAACAAAATATATATTAATGTTCCTCGAGGCATATGAACAGTATCCATGTATAACCACAACATTTCTTCATTTATAAAGACAGAAATAAAAGAAACGAGGCATTGAGAAAAATAGTCGAGGTTATGTCCGATGCAGTTACAAAATTTAGTCTAAGCGCTGCAAAGGCCAAAATACCTAGTATTCGAAATCCATTTACGAACCCATAATCTATGCTTTCGCTTCTTTCTTTTTAATTTTTTTTTGAAGTTCTAAAGACATGATTTGCACTACGACATCAATATACTTGCATTAACTACGGCAGTTGACGCCATGTTGAATACTGCGCCAGTAGAAAAATGTTTGATGAATGTGGAAACACAAACTGGCGCCATTAATATTAAACTGGCATGCTACTGGCGCCAATAATCATTGCATGTGGGAACCTCGCTTCTGCGTCTTACTACCCGTTCAGATTATACGTTTATCTACTAATTATGTTAATGGTTTTAGGGATTAGGAAGGTTATATTTTTAAGAAGTGTACCCGCATTTTCATGTAGGGATAATGGGAACCCATTTTGGAAAAAATACCCTCAGTACACCGACCAAGATTCAAACCTCGATCTCTCCGTCAACGGCAGTCTAGTCTACCGTGAGAGTAACACGTTAGATCACACGAACACTGCAGCGGGTAGTGATGTTTATTGTTTGGAGTTGTGGGGCGGGAGAGATGTTGAGAACCGCCTCCTTAAGAAATCTGAATGCAGTGGACGCAGTACACTAAATAAATCCGATTCGTGCATTGCGTACAGTCTGCCCGATGCCGGCTAATAGACACTTACCTTTAAGGCCCATCTACAGACTCCGTATCCATAAAAAAAAATTGATGTCACAGTATCAGATTGCTCTGTCTACAGTCTTGATTCGTACTTAATAAAAGTTGGTTAACTTTAACTTTCTAGGGACTAGTTTATACAGATTACCAATCAGACGATCAATTAAGTAAATATGTGTGCGCGAATCAAAATAAAAGCATCAGTGACAGCTTTGCTTGCTTTGTTTACATCTAGAATATTAGTTCTTCCTTTTTGTTTTTCAGGAAAATGCAAACCATAATAATAATAATAATAATAATAATAATAATAATAATAATAATAATAATAATAATAATAATAANTATTATTATTATTATTATTATTATTATTATTATTATTATTATTATTAGCACCGCGTCTTACTATCCGTTCGGGCTATACGCACAATAAAAAAAAAGGAAAAAAAAGTTGTTTTAGCTTAATTTATTGATCAGCTGACTTCTTGGCACTAAAGTTTTTTTGGACGAAGTCTCTGACTAGCTTATTGGCTTGCATGGCCACGTGATTAGGATCCAGACTGTGTAGACGCAAATATAATTTCTTAAGGACCACAGACTCGGGCCTACTAATATAAAGTATGTGTTTGGACTTTAACATGAAGCATTTCACAGATTCTCATATGGCTTACATGCATCTTGCATATGGAGCTACCATTGAAAATGGAATAGCTGCTGTAAGATTTCACAGTGAATGTTATTGAAACTGACAAGTGCTAAACCACCAAACATTTGCGCGTTTTCATCGCAATTGTGTGAAACTGGAAAGTTCCATGTAATCATGCATGATACAGGTCGTCAGAAAACCACGCGCACTCCCGACACGGAAGATATCCTATGGCAAGTTGAGAACAATCCACTTCACATACCCTGGATGTGGCGAGACTCCCATAAGGACCTCATTTCAAGAGTTGCTGTCACTGCTGCATGTGTTCGTGAAATGGTGGATATCTTTGAAAGTGTACGGCAATTAATAAAGTCTGTTCAGCGTAGGAGTTGTTTTCTGAAGGGCCTTTTTCCCTACCAGAAATCTATAATATAGTAGGATAATGGTAGGAAAAAAGACCTTTCAGAGAGTAATTCCTACCGTGAATGGAGTATAGGTTGACGCGTCAGGCATGCATTCACTCCTTTGAGCGACTGCTGTAAAACGGTTGTAAATATATATGCTGCTGACAATTTATGTACCAACAGCATCCTCTAATCTAAGGGTAATATCTGTGGACATAAGAAACGAAAAGGGGTTGTTTTAGTGGTCCCTATCTCCCACAAAAGTTTGTACAGAGAGTTTCAAATCATCCTGTGTATTTTCAACACAATTTTAACTATCAACTTTTGCTGCCATTGGTGCTTTTATTTTGATGCGCATTAACATATTTACTTATCTGTGATTGGTAGTTTGTTTAAACTAGTCCTTTGAAAGTTAAAGTTGATCCAACTTCTACAGATTACGGACTTATGGATCAGGACTCTGTACACAGAGCAAGGGATTAATTAATTTAACATTCATGTTGTTATACTGCCAGCTGTTATCTCCTATATAAAATACATATTTTACCTTTGCTTTGACAAGGTTGTGTATCAGTGTCAAGCCCCAGACAGGGAGCCCCACCATGGCCCGGTGCTGGATTTCCACAATGTCTAGTTCGTGACCGTAGGCCCACCTGCCCACATTCTCCCTCACACGGCCCCCACATACTCCACGATCCCCATCCTCCGTCCACAGGGCAGTCCGAGTCTGAACTAAGTCCCAGGGAACACTGCACACGCTTGAGCGCGTTATTCTCTAGTGTGGCCAGAGGCAGGCCTATGTGCACACAATACATTCATAATACAGTTTAAGGGGCCTTGAGTTAACATGAGCTGTAACCATAGTGAATACTGTAATCACCTGCTTCAGTGGCCTCATGGTCTAAGGTGTCACTCTCACTAATAGGAGTTGATCCATTAAAATAAAATATTCAAATATGAGAACATGATTAAACCAAAATAATACCAATCAATAACTCTTTAAGGACAACTTTTTTTGCCCTTAAAGTTTGATTTAAAGATTTGAATTAAATTAAATTGATTTTTTTAACACCGTGTATTTCTATCCGTTTGGACTATATGCTGATATACTAATCACACTAAGGGTTTAGGGATTAGGAAGGTTATATTTAGAGCCGGCGTACCCGTATTTGTGTGGAGGGAGAGAGGAAAACCATTTGGGGGGGAAAAACCCCTCAGTACACCCGACTGAGATGTGAACCTCGATCTCCCAGTCATCTGCATTCCAGTCTACTACAAGATTAACATGTTAGACAGTGTGGCCACTGAAGCTTGTTTCAATAAATTTGGATCTTTGATCTATAAATATGGATTTAACTTTTTTAATCCAATTTGAATCTTTCTTATATTTAGACTCAACATTTTAAAACTTTGCACAGGCTCACTTATATCAATGTAAAAAACTTTATCTAGCATGACATGCAGCAATGTGTAGTATGTAAGATCTCCACCTAAATCTACGATAAAACATTGTGTTCACCGTGTCATGTATCATTCAGCTGCATTGTAACTATTTTAAAACATGAGTTGTTCGCTGGATACCTGTGGATTTTCATGCAACTCTTGTAAATATAACTCAAAACATCATGAGAGGAGCACCTTTGTAGCTACATCAGTGAGCCCCCCTTTATCCTTTCCTAAGCCCTTCTTTTTCACTCATTCAGGCTATTAAATATTCCCCTTACCTCCAATATTTTCAACCTTGTACACAAGTAATAAAAGACAAGACAAATTCGATGTTAAATTAAGCGATTATGATATTATTTTCCCAACATAGAGGCCTTAACATTAATTATTTTTTCATAGGTACACTTAGCATCATGTTTATTATTGACGTAATCAAAAAATTAGAGATGAGGAGAGTAGGACTAGTATAGGGGAAGTGTAACGTGGAGAGAGAATAGGAAAATCACATGTGGAAAACTATATTTATTGTGTATTATCCAACGATTACAAAATGTTCTAAAATTACTTTTATAAGTTCATAAGTGAAATTGTATGAAATTCGGAGGCGTTCTTCTAGTTTATTCTGTTTTCGCGTTTCGTACCAGTTTGCCGTTAGAATGATGTACCCGGAAAGCAAATAACGGGCTGCTTGTTGAATCCTGTAGTGATGATAATGTCTTCACCGTATTTCCGCAACAATTTGTTTTTTAATGTTTTTTCGTTGGGAATGTATTCTTTGAAGTCTATGAGTACCTCCTTCAAAGAAAATTGCCATTCTTCTTGATTTGACACAAGGTAATGACAAATGTATTCAAACGCTGCTGTGACATCATCATCTTCGGGTCGGACACTGCTACGTTGCGTTGGAGGAGCATCAAGGATTTTTTTTCGTGCATGAGCCGTGGTATTTACCCTCAGCTGCAACTAAATCAGTCACATGGCTAATACGTAAAATGACGTCTGTACCCCAAGAATCGTTTCTCTTCCTTGCAGCTTCAAGAAGATTTTCCTTAAATGTCAATGTTTCAACACAGTGTACAGGAGCGCGTTTTGCAGAAGCTTTTTTAATTTCTTTTTTCCGAAAGCCTTCAGATGAGTTCCCTGCACACAGTACGCAGTTTTCCTTTAAATCAAATTCTTGGACACTCAATCGTCGAACATTGCTTAAAGAAGCAAAATTTTTTCCGCCAGATTTTACTGCCGCAACAATGTTAGTTTCCTTTGTGTAGAATTTTTGGCACTTTACATGCACAGTTACACACTTAGGTCCCTGGAAATGAATGTATTTACTTTCTCCTCTTTTCTAACTACTCTTTATCAATGTTTTTATACCTCGCTCCTTTACTACAATCGTCTCACACCCTAACAAAGTTTCATCACAGATGAAACACTCGGTCCAATCTACCATTTTTAATTTTCATTAAATTAATATTAATAAAAAATTGATAAATATAAAATCTATAATAATAAAATACATATTTATTATTACATATATTGTATATTAATACCATTTGTATTCTTAAAATTTATTAGTTTTAACTTTTACTTACACTAAATAAAGTAGGCCTACTCCCTGTAAAATATTCCTATTTACGAGAGGACCTCTACTACTCTCTACTCACAATTTGTTTATTGAAACCTACACTTCATTACATAAACCCCTTTTCAAGAGTGACGCGTACACGCACGGATTAGTTTAGTTTGGAACACGTACTAAAGGCGTCTGCCTTGATTCAGTTTGTGACACAGACTAACAATATTTCGCGCAATGTTTTCCTCCCCTCTAAGTCTGAGTTGACGAAAAGATAAAAATAACTCGTAACAAAAACAAACGAGTCATTCGTGGACACCTGCGTTAAAGGCCAACAAATAAGTCACAGTATATGTTGATTTAATGTAAATGTTCGTTTAATTTTACTTACAAATAAAACAGCGCTTAAAGTTTATTATTATTTTTCTCGTAACACGTGTAATATCAACCGAAGCTTAGCGTATGGGATACGAAAGTGAAGAACTCACTATAATTACCGTAAAGGTTTTAACTTAAATAAATAAATAAATATATTATAAAAACATTGTTGTATTTACAGATTATTTAATGTTAAAATTGAAATATAGATTGGGAACACATTTATTACGTGCAGTTGTTTGAAAATCGTTGGATTCTTGCGGCTCTAACTATAAAATACCTAATTTAAGAAAAATGTATTTAGAACTTTTTTTATGGAGAATTTTGTCTTGAATAATATATATCATAACCATTCTTACATTTTTACATTTATATTTATTAACAAATGGACTGTCAACACTTTAGTTTGTTGTGCCTCATTGTTCAGCCCTTGTTTCTTTCCTCCGCATTAGCACAAACCTTGGCAACCACCCTCTCTACTGCCTGCGATGGGAGCGCAAGGTGTCGTCCTGCCTCCCTTACGTGTTCTTGGCTGCTGGAGCGTTCTGAGTGACTGCTGATCTACGTCCGGATGGAGCCTACGGTGAAGATGAAGAAAGGTTTTGGCGTCGGGGTCGGGAGAAGACCACCGGATGAGGCGAA
>CABFWB010001439.1:0-66124 GCA_902151455.1 Timema bartmani
GATATAATCAGGCCGTTCGCTTGCGGGGTAGGCAAGAAACTGTACATACAGCTCATAAAACAACTCTGTACATAATCCATTCTCACTAAATATCTCCACATTTTCCTATCTTTGCATACTCCCTTCGCTTTAACAACATACACATACACTGAGTCATAATTGCTATTTTAGAGTCTTAAAATGTTTAATGTTTCTCTTTTTCACACATTCGTCTACAACATTTATCCACTTCTTACATGACCTACCTACCCTTCCTTTTGATCCACATACTCTACCTTCATAAACTTGATTTGCCACTCAATTCACACTCATCCACGCTTCGTTCACATTGACCTATCGGGTTTTCTTTCAAACCGCACTCCTCCATCACCCATAATCATTCAGTAAATTAAGGTGGGTCATCATTTATAGTAGTTGAAACTTGAGTAATTTTTAATTTATGATTCCCTGTCAAAAGGTTAAAACAGACGAATTATTCACCCCTTTTATAGCAAATTTTGTAATACAGGTGCCTAGTACCCACGAGCACCGAAATACGGCCCTTCTGATTCACCGAGATCCAGGACACAAATATTTAATATAATGTGCAATATTAATACCTCTCAAGTAGTTAAAATATAACTTATGTTTGTAATCAAACCAGGCTCATATATACATATAAAAACCACCTTACTATTCTGTCCATGGGATGGAGCTTTGATTTCCTAGAGAGTACCTTGTTTAATTATATACCATGCACAAATATGACGACTGAAAATATAAACTTTGTTTTATAGAGATGTGTTATAAAAAGTGCATCAACGCGAAAGCATAATAATTATTCTCGCATTCATTTCCGAGTAGAGAGCAACGTTATAAATAACTACGAGACAGTAACATCTCAACGTAACTACTTTCCGGTGTAGTCAGTCATCAACTCTCTGAACATTAAAACCTTGTTTTTGTGCCACATATTATATAGTTTTTATAAAACCACACCTACGTTACATTTTCCTGCGTAGGCGTTGTTAAGAGGTACCTTATATCACCTGAAATAAACATGTTTACAAAGTAACACATTTCATTAGTGTATGAAGAGGGTGTATGATAGACCATGGGCGGATTTGTTATGAGTTGGATATTTTCAAAATTTAAAAGATTTTTTACTGTCTAAAATAAGTATTTGGCCCTCTTTATTAGGTAGATTAATTTAAAACGTCATAAAATGTAGCAATTCTAAAATATATTTTTCTATGTAAGGTATTTAACGTGACGTTTCTGAATTGATTTATTTTATAAGCACTTAACCAATAAACTAATTTAAATCTAAAAAAGACACAACACTCAGTTCCCGACCATTAATTCATAACTGTAAAAGAGAAAACCCACATTTCAACAATAATAAATTTTTCGGTCATCCCTGCAATCGAACCTGGTACCCTTAGTCTATTAGGCGGACACGTTACCGATTCATTTAAGGTTTCAAACCATCTATGTGACTTAATAGAAGTACGATAATATCAATTAAAAATGACGTGACTAGGATTATTTAAGTATTTTAATTTAACAAGGAAGATTTTAATGAAGAATTCTGTCAAAATTAAACCAATTCCTCCTCGTTTACAGAACAATTATTTCAAAAGGTGGCTAGTAAAATAAAGTTATTTCATTATTATAGATGTGTGAGAATAGACACCTTTTTTTTAACAATGAAATATACTAGCACACTTACACATATTATAATCAACACCATGATGGACTCAATCATATTAAGCTTATTTAAACAGACTTTAGATAAATATAAACGAGTTTATGAAAATATTAATAGTAAATAATAATGAATATTCTATAATAAGAATATGTGCAAAGTGGTGATATTCAATTCGTAGCAAGACAATGCTATCACTAATACATTTAATCTTCAAGGTTGAAGATGATAAACTCATTAGTTAATTACTAATAAAGTTCAACACAAAAGTTATCTACGAATTAATCCAGTGGTATTCAACCTGGGGTCCTTAAATTTAAAGATATTTCATTATAAACATTGAATAATCAAGACCAGATCTATGGCTAGCCACAAGAGGCACGGACCTTAAGGAAACGCGATCTTCAAATGTCGCATAGAATACGTATAACTTGTATTATGCACCAACAACTTTGGGTGCACAAGTTGAAGAGAAATTACATCTGGAGGTACACGAATACCACTGGGTCTTAATCTATGGACTTGTTCTACATTAAAACCTCGACCACCCCGCCATCAGCAAGGCAGTATATTGTGATAGCGACACATTAAATCTCATTACTATTGGTGGACGTATTCAAACATAATCAGTGAAACTATTCCTTTGGCTAACATACTTTAATCCAAATAATGTGTAGGCCTAGGTTAAATACAGGAAATTCGTTGATATTTATAACTTCAGTCTGATTGAGATAGAAAATGATTTTTCTGACGACTATAAAAGTTGCTAAAATAATGATAATATATTAATATATTCTTTTTAAATTGAAAACTGACACTGGAATGCAGGAATCTAACCCGGGGCCTTTGATATAGTATGCCAAAGCCCTTACCATTGAGATATCCAGGGTTCATACCTTGCACAGGTTCATTCTTTACTCAAACTATAAGGAAATGTCTGAGTGAAGAATGACCCTGGACACGGGATGACTCCTGAGTAACTCAGTGGTAAGGGCTTTGGCATACTATGTCAAAGGTTCCGGGTTAGATTCCTGCGTTTCAGTCTCACGTTTAAATATAAATACATGATATTTAGATGCAGCTGTAAAGCGTACTTAACCTTCGGGGACTGGTGCTAAAAACATAACATGAAGACTCACGCCATTGCATTTTTTTGCAACATTCTATAATGTTTTAAATAATAGTCAAAAACACATACTTTAATACATAATATTTTTATTGAAGCAATATAATTAAATAAATATTTGAATAATATTGTATTTTTTCACATTTTATTTTAAAAAAGAAGAAAATTACAATAATTTTAAACTGTTACAAAAACATAGCTTACTTAATGTTATAAAAAAAAATTTTTTTTTAAGGCATTGTCTTATATTTTACTGTATTATAAAATTAATTATTATTTAATCCTACATTGTTACTGTATTATTTTATTTTAAACATACCGTGACAATGGGCCAGTTGTATGATATCACGACTGGCGCCGTATTCACAATATCTCTTTATGGTGCCAGTTAAAGCTCCCGTATCTAAGAAAATATACATATATATTTTTTAAATATTTGAAAACATACAACGCAGCAGGAACTATTATTGAGGAATACTTGGAGGGGATCTGATTTAATTACCTTTAGTTAAAAAAATTATAGCTGCTGTGAAAATGCAACAGAAGATTAACAAATAAAATAGCATGTTTATTTAATCCAACATATATTAATACGTGAATTTAGGCGAACTCAAACATAACTTTTCATATTTACTAACTAACCTACTATCAATAGGCCTCCCAAATAGTAATAATAATAATATATCAAAATGTTTTCAATGTAACTGCCAAATAGTATTGTATTATCTAAAATTACCTTCCTTCCAGAATCTTACAATAGCTCACGTATGGTATGAAGATATATTATATATATATATATATTTATACTTTATCATTATAAGTGGGAAATTTATTGTCTCTATACACCTATTATGTAGGAATCATTTATTTACTGTACACTATATTTCTTTAGAGGCGTTTCTAGTACGCCACCATCATGCAAAAGAGATTTAGTTTATCATAAATCTCCCGCTCGTTTATAATAATAAAATTGGGTCAATAGGCCATCCTTGTGCGACACTAGCGCTCCCAGTAACCTAAACGGAACGACAGTTCACGTTGAGTACACAGTTCTGACACTAACATAATTGCGATTGAAATGATTGATCATTTGGAGTAATATAATGAGTTATAAATTGGGATCTAATGATGAATAGTGTCCAAATTGACTGTGTGTGTGTGTTTGTGTGAATTGCACTATTTCTTGTCTAGGACACATTAATGTTTTCTGTGTTGTGGTGCTATGCTGTATTGAATTACTAAAGGACCCCCCCGCCGAACCCTAAAAAGGGTTTTTTTCATTTCCGGCTGTGTGTCAGTCTGTCTGTACCTCGGAGTAGAGCCTAAACTATTTTACCGATCGGGTTAAAATTTGTATTTAGGGTTTTCATCAGGCTGCCCCAAGGTGTTTTTGGAATTGGTTATATAAACCTAAAATTAAGGGTAGTTTCCTTAACAGCAAAATGAAAAAAAAATTGATTTTATTAAAATCTGTTCTAACGATTTTGATTAAATTTCATTTATAAGACCCGCCTCGGCGGCGTAGTTAGATAACTCGCTAGTTTAATGATGACCTAGCGCACCTAGGACGGGGAGATGGAGGTTCTAAACTCACTTGGATGAAATGGAGAGGGTTTTCCCTAAATTGTTTTTCACTCTCTCTCCACGCAAATGTGGGTTCACTTCCTCTAAATTCAACCTTACCATTTTCTAACCCATGAGCGTAATTAGTACTTAAGTGTATAATCTCAACGGGTAGTAAGACGCTGTGCTAAATAAATTTAAAATAATAAATCATTTATTAGCGTCGATCAATATTACAAACAAAATGGCTACTCTCAATTTTTCCTCAAAATCATTTTAAGAGCTTCATTCTGAAGCGTAATTACTAATTTTTTATCATATCTCTCTAACTCTTTGAGATATGAAATTACTTATCATTGCAAATATGTAGGTTTATCTATGGTAAAAATGTTTTAATTGAAACACATTTTTATAAAACCAATAATTTTCAAGCTGCACGCAAATATATACATTTTTTAACTTTTCGAAGACTAAAGATAAAATATTGCAACCGTAAAAAAATCTAGCCCGAGATTTTGATAGCTGTCAACGTTTCATGAACCCCCGAACCCTAAAAAGTGTTTTTCAATGCCGGCTGCCTGTGTGTCCGCTTAGCTCTAAAATCGAAGAGTAGTTTAATAAAGGGCGAAAAGAGAAAAAAAAATCGATTTTCTCAAAATTGGCTTTAACGATTTTGATAAAAAATTCTTATCCACGCGTTGATTATGATTGTAAATAAAATGGTAACTTTAATTTTTCCATGAAAGTGAATTTTAGGGCACTTTACAGAAGCGTAAATTTCCGGATCTACACAATTATTTGAGATACTAAAAACTTATCATTGCAAAATTGTAGTACTATTAAAAATAAAAACTTTTATTTGAAATATATCTATAAAAACAATAGTTTCTGGCAAATATATTAATACAATTTGGTGAGCTTTAGTTGTACAGAAATACTACTTAGATCTAAAAAATTTGATGTTATTTTTCCTTTAACCTTTTAGGATAAATATTTGTACAGAAATGATCAATCTATATCATTTATAGACTCAATAGTCAGTATTTAGTTTTTTATTGGTCTTAATTTATAAATGAGAAATTTAATAGCAATTATATAACCATAAGATGTGCAACCCCTAATAAAACGTCGAAAATTTTATACAGAAATCGAAATTTAGCACGGAGTTTTGACCCTGGTGTACCCAACATCGATAATTTTTTTATTGTTCCAAATATACAAATGAGGACTTTAATTCTTCAAATATAAAATCATAAAATTTAAAACCGGGAGTCGAAAAATGTTCTACGTAAGTATAGCACCATTTTTGTTCAGGTTTGCAAATGTGTATTATTTAGTTTCACATGTAACTACGAGAGAGGAGTTAATCTCTCCATTTATAAACAATGGAGGGAGAAAGTCTGTGTGGAGTTCCGTACCATTTTTTTAAATGTCTTACACAAACTGGTTAATAGTCTATTATATTATTATTATTATTATTATTATTATTTTAGTTCTGCTACTACGTTCTATTATCCGTTCGGGTCATAGAAAAATGTATAAATTACGCCAATGGGGTTGAATTTAAAGGAGGTGTACTAGCAATTGCGTTGATGTAGAGGTGGAAAACCATTTAATAAATACAACGCTTAAATGTACCAGAACAGGACTCGAACCCTGATCTCCCCTTCACCGGTAGACTAGTATTTTCCGTGAATGACTTATTAAATCATGAGAGCACCAAAACAATATTAATATGTATATAATTATTAATATGAGTTATTTAATTGTACTTATATGAACAGACCGATAGCATCAGCATACGACTTACGAACATACTTAATTCTAGAAGAGGTACAACACCCAATGGCCCAGCAGTTAATTCATCATTGCCTCCACTAATAATAACTTTTTTTTGACGTGACGAAAATCTAACCCAAGACAGACGCACTACTGAATGAGATAAGGTGTTTAACTCTACGCTTTAGGCCAGCCCAATCACTAATTATTTATAAAAAATGTTTATTTAGATAAAAGTATAATTTTCTAATTATTGCTTCTTATAACACGTCTGAGCTACCCGCATTCAATTGAACAAGTTTATAAGGAAGAGAGTTTCAGAGGAAGTCCACCAAAATGTGAATATATAAAGAGTGAGAGAGCGTTTAGAAAAATTCCCCTCAACCGGGATTTGAACCTTGAACTTCCTATCACTGTCGAACCAGACAATGGGAGACTGATGTTTAGCCAGCTAGCCCATCAGGGAGAGTAAGACAAGAGAGTATTTCAACATATTATAAAAGCTTTATGTTTACAGACCTTCCCCTACCAATTTTCTTAAAATTGCGAACCCCTTTGCTCGACATAATTAATCTCAGACGCCTAAGGGCCTTCAAGGAGAGAAGTCTAAGTTTCTGGTTCCTGTGAAGCCTATCTTGGCCTAGATTTGCTTCACATAGTGATAATGACAGCTATCGACGGGGCGTGGGTAGAAAGCCGACAAACGTTCTTTAAATTAACACTTGTCCCAAATTTTCCAGCTTGCATTGAGTTTTTTTTTGTTTCTTTAGCGGATTGTGAAATTACATAATACATATTGTTCGATTCCAGTTGGAAGAAATAATTTTAGAAAGAGCACTTTTCTTTTGCTGTAACTCTTGAACACATTAAAGTGGGCTGGAGACAATCTGATTGGTCGACCCCCAACAGTCAGCTTGACCAAACTGGGTGTCTGGGGGCATGGGTATATTGGTCTCCACCTGTTTCCACACCAAGGTTGGGGGAATGGGGGGAGAGGTGAGGGTGATGGAAGGGATTAGGAAAACTACGTATATATATATATATATTAATCTTTCAGTGGTCGAATGCTTTAAGGCATCACTCTCAAAATTAGTTAAACTGATGAAAAAATGAAATGAAATAATTATTGTTATGTATTAAGGAATACTTAAATAGGCAAATTGCAGTGTTATATCTTAACTAAACACTATTTTGTGCAATTTCATTTAAGCTATCTTGTCATATTACCAATAGTGTATGTTTAAATTAATAAATCATGTGGCATTATTGTATTTAATCGGTGTTTATGTGGTGATAAACGCCTTATTTGGTTCTTAGAATCCCGCAATCTTTTACCTAATATTCAATGTGGTTTTCGGCGTAACCGATACACGGTTCATCATCTGGATTGTTCGTCATGAGACAACAGTTCGTGACGCCCTCCTCCATAAACAGCACCTTTTGGCTGTCCTCTTAGATTTGGAGAAGGCTTACAACACCACCTGGTGTTACGGAGTATTGATAATACTCTTTAATTGGAGGTGTTGGTGTAACATCCCGGTTTTTATATCTAATTTTATGTCAAATAGATACTCCCGGGTAAGATTGAATAACATCTTATCCGAATATAATTATATTTTTAATGGGGTGCCTCATGTTAGTATCTTGAGTTGTATGTTGTTCGCTATTGCGATAAATACTGTAGTACAGGTTGGCCCACGGAAAAGTAGCCCACCTCCTATATCCAACAGGTACCTCATTCTGAATTGGAGGAGGTCGATCCCCTTCCACCCATATTGTGATATGAAGAATGAGCAAGTGAACTGCTTGTCTAAAGATTTATTGACTTACCTACATGTTACATGATCGGCAGACAGGGTGGAAAGGGATTGACCACCTCCAATTTAGAGTGAGCCACCTACTGGATATAGGATGGGGGCTACTTTTTCGTGGGCCACCCTGTATTTTGAACAATGTACGCTTATCTGTCCGTTCATATCTTTTCGTGAATGACCACGCAATTTATTGCAGTTCTTCAAGTCACCACAGGGCTGAATGGCAGATACAACTCTCTGTCAACAATGTATGGACGTAGGCATCGCCTAGTGGCCATCACTTCTCCACAGCCAGGACGATGGCTGCCCACTTACATAGAATACTCGGTTTATATCCAGCCCCCAATGTATTAGTGAACCACGTAATATTACAAGTCTCAGAAACCTTATTGGTGTATTAAAGCCCTCAAATTTCTCAAGATTGCCAGTGGTCAATCTTGGGGTGCTTATACGAAATTTTTATGCTCCTCTCTAGGGCATTGGTAAGATCTAAGTTGGAATATGGAATTAGGTGCTAAAGATACTAGATAGTGTCCCCCATGCGGGCATCTGAATGGCTACTGGTGCTTTTCATACCATTCCAGTCGTCATAATCTGTTCCGATGCTGACGAGTCCCCTTTTTCTTACCGACGGTCTTATCTTCTAGCATTTTAAGTTCCAAAGCTTCATTGCATGCCAAGATATGTTGCTTACCATCCTGTGTTCCATTCCCTTTGACCACGTCTTGTATGAAATCAAATGGTGTAGTACAAGGCCGGTTGGGATCTGTTTGTTACCGGTTTTCGGCACGTGTGGGCTAGTACTTCCAAACGCTTTCACCCACTTCTCCAGATCTAGTTGCACCTTGGAAGGTACGCCTACCTCAATGCCATTTCAATTTCCCCAAGTTCCCTATAGCAAAAACAGCACAATTATATGAGAGGACTTTTAGTAAGCTACTCTAAACTAGCTTTCAAGATTTCAGCGCATCTACATGGATGGCTCAAAATCTGGAGCTTCCTTGGAATGTACTGTACTTTTGTTGTGGAAGTATCTAAATTTAAATTTATTCGCCTGGTGAATCCAGTGTTTTAAAGGCAGAATTAACTGCCATTTTTAAATCTTTGTGCTTTGTTTATAAAAAATTGTCACCATTCTGCTCTCACGAATAGGGTTTTTTGACCTTTGCTCAAAACACGCTGAAGTCCATTAGGGATGACGTGTTGCTATGGATCTCTTATATATGGAGGTATAGAAAAGAGGAGATTATCATGACAAGACCTTGCGTCTGACATACTTCACTGACCCATGATATTTTATTTAAAGGGTATCCACCACCCACGTGTTAGCTTTGCGATGCTCCTCTTAGTGTGTACAACATTATGGTGGGGTGTCACAAGTATGCCCCTATTCGCCTGGCTCTTGATTGTAATTATTTATTACGTACCAGTGCGAATAGAGTAATTTGTTTACGCCGTTTTATACGACAGGTGAAGCTTTTGAACTCTATTTGAGTCTCACTCTTATAAAGTGACTCATTTGGTAATTGCCTCATATTAAGGTTTTATTTTAACATTTTTAGATAATTTTTGAGTATTTGTATTGGCTGTTCATTTTATTGTAAACACCTGCTGTTTTATAAGGTATATTAATTATATTATTCTCCTCTTTGAAGAATTTACCAATCTTTTCTTTTTAAAAGACGCTAATGATCTTTCTTGTGCTGACTCGACCTAAAATTCCAAAGATGATAATAATAATAAATAGCAACTGTGACTTTAAATCCTGCACATTTAACAGCAGTAGATGCCTTATTTTTACACTAGAGGCCAGAGTATAGTCAAAAAAAGCGCAATTAAAAAAAATGTAATTTCCACAACATAATTTTATACCGGCTTCCAAGGCGAAGGTTGATGTGGTTACATTCAATTAACGCTTATAGTCATTTTGCTTCAAGTTATGGTTTTAAGTACGCTCGCAATCTCTGATAATTGAGTACAAGCATAGAAAACCGACTGTTTTAATTAAAGCTAAGATAGTTATCTAGCTCAAGTACAGATCAATATTACAAATACTCGCCTCGGTGGCTGTATAGTCTAAGGCGTCACTTTCGCAATAGACTGGACTGACGATGGAGAGTTTGCGGTTTGGATCCCGATCGAGTGGACTGAGGGGTTCTTTTCCTAAACAGTCTTACACTCTCCTTTCACGCAAATGTGGGTAGGGAAAACCCTGGCAAAGCGAATACGCTAAGCGAAAAAAATTGCTAAAAATTCAGTTTAAAACTAATTCCATTAATTGCAACGTCATACTTTTTTTTTAAATTTCTAACTTGAATAAAAGTTTGAGTTGATTTAAACTGATATATTAAATAATATGCCTTTAATTCCGAAACCTTACAAATTATTCGCTTTGCCCGTATACCCAGGAAAAGGGAATAATGGACCCAGGCAAAGTGAAATAGATGAGAATACAATCAATATCACTAATATAAAACATTTTATAGGCCTTATATAAATTGTAAATTCAGTATATTACTAAAAACATTTTTTAAATATTATTCAGCTGACATACCTCAATTAACATGTATAATTAGCGTAAAAATCAACCAAAATTATCTTACATGTCTATATTGGTCTACATAAGCAAATGAATCAGCTAATAGTGTTATTTATAGTTAATCATTCATAATTATTTATTTGGAGACCACTATAAAATATGACTTTCAATTTAGTTTTGACACTCGTCACAGAAGTATGAGCTGAACCCAGAGTAGGATCTCCAGTTTCCATGAGCCCATTCCTTGCACTGACTACACTGAATCCAGTCTTCTGAAGGTGGCTCTAGATATGGATCACTACAAACTAAATAGGTATTGTCTTGATGCGCACCTTCTGGATGTGTGAACAAAGTTTTTTTCTGCCCATGATACGTTTTTATTAACCTCGTTGGTCTCTTTTAAAATGAGTTTTTCTTGTTGCAGTTGCAGGAGTAGACGTCAACACCTCAGCTCTCTGGCATTTTCGTTTTCTAAGTGCAATTGTTTCATTGTCACTTTTAGGAATAGGTCTTACCTTACATACCTAAACATCCATTATTGTTTCCAGCCTGTGGCCTGGGTCAGTTTTTTATTCAAACCATATATTTTCCACTCTCAGCTGGCTACCTGTGGTAGCTTCATATGCCTTATAATCTAACTTAAACCAGGACAATCACAACATCCAGTTCCCAGTCGTTAATTCATCACTGTGAAAGGGAAGGCCACATTTCACCAAGGATAAATTTTTCGGCCATACATCCTAAGCTCAATAGACATACACACTACCGACTGAGCTAAGGTGTCAGATTGTCAACGTACCAATGATATAATTTTCGATCATTCTGAGAATAGAGCGCGGTTCCCTTACCCAAAGTAAAAGAAAATTGGCCAAATCACTTAATCTCTCAAGATACACATAAAGAGACGGTATGATCAAATGATACTTTGGAGTCGTGGACACATCAAGCTTACACACATTTTAACCTGAAATGTAGAAGACTTACCATGAAGGAAAACACTAATGTCTCATCTTATAAGCAATACCATAGTGGAATAATGATATGGAAGCTTTTAGTGTAAACTGAGTTTATATTCTTATGAAAACTTAAAGACAATATTATTTTAAAGATGACAATCATTTATTAATCTTGGTGTGTTTTAGAAATATATTAATATTAAAAAAAAATATATGTTCTAAGAAATATTCTTTCGTGCAGTTTTATTATTATTATCTTCATCTAATGAAAATTTTACTCTTTCAATTAGATGTGTGATAAAGAATTTAATGATCTCATGTTGCATGTTTAATGTGTTAAATAGAATAATATATCCTTATGTATTTATTATGCCACAAACGTGGTATTTTAAAATAAAATAAAATAATGGTTTTTTTAAATTCGAGTGCTTATCTTATGAATATTATTCATAATGTTTTATAATATCCCAATCTAGTTAAAATTGTCATCAATGAAAATGGTGAAGAAGAATAGCAAGAATAAATTAATAAGTTGAAAACAGATTAAACACTAATATTTTAGCACGATATCTTACTACCCATTCGGGTTATAAGCCTATGAACTAATTCCAATAAGGTGTTAAGGATTATAACGGTCAAATTTATAGAAAGTGTACTGATATGTGCGTGGAGGGAAAATGGAAAAGTATTTAGGAAAAAATCCTAAGTACTCCCAACCAGAATCTAGCCCCGATCTCCCTGTTTTTGGTAGTCTAGTCTATGGCGAGAGTAGCACCTTATACCATGTGACTACTGAAGCGGGTTTGTTTTAACTAATTAAATAAACATGTTTAAAACTATTTCTAAAGTGCGAGTTTAAATAATTAAAATTAGTTAATTCTATTAATACTAATCACTACATACCAAGCTAGATCAGTTCTAATATTTTGAAAGTGAACTCTAATCTTTTGATTTAATAATTGTGTCTATTTGGTTATTTTGGTTTTTAATTTTAAAATTACTAAACTCTTTCCCATTTTTCTCCCCCACCTCATTTATTATTGTTTAAAATAGTTATCATTTTCACCAGACACAATTCTCAACCTATCTGTAAGAATTAGTCAATGATAAACTTATTGGTTCCACTTTAACACCCCATCCCCCCCTCCTCAGGGTCCAAAGTTCCCTTTCTTCATCTCACAATTTACTTAACAGTCCTGATGGGAGGGGGAGGGGGGGAGGGAGATACCCCATGGTTAGTGCCCGGAAATTCACTGTTCTCGAAACAAAACGATGACTTCTTGAAAACTAAGGATTCGTTCTGTTTCAGACCTTAATGATTGGTCTTGGGAAGTCGTAGAAAACAGAACCAACTTTCCATTAACCATTACGTTGGTTAAGACTGGGGAGATGGATCGTTGGACGATACCAGTACAGGGGTGCAACAAATACAGTCCAATTTAAATAGGAAGATCCATTTAGAAAACATATACTTATATTTTCCGATAAACCTAAATAATTTGACACATTATTATTAGTGTTATTTCATAGGCTTTAAAAATATATTTCAAAAGTGACGGATATAAATAACATGACTTGAAGTATTAATACTTTAAAGTAGATCTAATATAATGATTCCGAACCTTTTTTGTTTGGAGGATTCCTTATAATATTTTGTAAAATGTCGTGGAACCCCTACGTGGTTGACACATATTAGTTTCGACAGTGTTAAATTACAAAATAGACGTGCAAATCAATCTTGTTGGTAAATAATAACTAACACGCACTTTTGAATACATTATTACAAGCGTATTTTTACCTATTTATATATACTAACGGTAATTCAGAGCTTGAACTTAAACATTTATAATATTTATAACAAGACAATTCATATATGATATACGGTTTAGCATTGGATACAAGCACAATCTTTTAAAGTCTTCAAAAAAGCTATCAAAAGCTATCTAATGTATTGTATGAAGTTATCAGACGCTATCTGTTTATGCCTATATATTATCATTTAATTCTTTTAAAATATATCAACGGTACCTACATTCCAACTTGTTCCTAGGATAAACATAGCAATAAGAACCAACGATTATTAATTTATAACGTAGTTAGATAAATTCAGTTTCAAAGTTGGTAATTTTATCTCAAGAAAAAAAGAAAACGAGGACTGTCTAATTAGTAGGTAGATCCTCTACCCAATTATGTAAAATGTCATGCTATCATGTTATTCATAAGTCATATTTTTTTTACTAACCGTAAAATAAATTATCTTGACAGTTCTGAAGAAGCATGTCTGGATGTCATGAAGTCACTGGTCAATTCTGAAAGATTATGCAAGTAATAGGGGTTGGACTGTCTCAAACAGGTGTGATTTTGGATTTCGAAAGAAGTCTGTTCCCGGATTTTTTTAATCTATTTTTAGATTTTGGTTCATGGCTCCACCATCTTATCTGAATTTATTTTGTCCAAATTTAGGATTTTCCTCATAAAGATGGCATGCTCTATAGGCCAAAATTATATATATATATATATAAATATATATATATAAATATATATATATGTATATATATAAATATATATATATATATGTATATATATATAAATATATATATATGTATATATATATAAATATATATATAAATATATATAAATATATATGGCTCAATTCACGTGGTCGCTGTCTGTTGAATTCCACTGAGGCGTCCCCCCCTCCCCCCGAAAAAAATCTTTTTTAATAATTGAGTGGGTAGCTACTGTTCCATTAGGGGGAGGGAGGAGAGTCGACGGTTTTTTTATATTTTCCCTTCTCTCTAAATGGATCAAACCATCTGGGTCCATCCTGGTTCTTCCGCGTTTGACATCCCTTCCTCGGGGACAACATTTGCGTTGTCGGTCTCAGCTTTATAGTTCTGAGCAAAGCAGAAACGTGATAAGCTGTCGGATCCGTGGTTGGTTCCTAGCAGTGGCGCAGGAACGTTTCTATTAGGGGGGGAGGTTAAAAATATGAATGTGCTTTTATATGGGATAACATTTTTGAAATTAAAAAAAAAAAAACAGGAAAATGTAATACAGCTGTCCCTCGCACTACGAGAGTGATTGGTCCTGATAAATAATCGCAGAAGGGTTCGGCCAGACTGACAAGCGTGCGAGCGAGCGAGTGAGCGCGTGATTAGCAGATAGCTCTCGATATTTGTTGACGAGTAGGATCCGAATCTTGGCTCAGTGAACTGAAGGTAGTTTTTAACAATTGATTTATTGTTGTGGTTTTCTCATCCTCTCCCCACGCTAATGACGATTCCAACTGGTAAAGGCCTACTTTGATAATATTGAATTATTTTAACATATCAGTTTTATACATATATATTGAAGTATTTTAACATACATATATATGTAAAACTGATGTCAGCTCTAGAAAATCATGTTTTTCTATACTAAGAATTCAATTTTCAACACTTTTGAAATAACTATTATTCTATGAAGACACTTATCAGTTATATGGTAACATGTATTTATTCTATAAAATCACAAGTCAGTTCTGAAAAAGTTTGTAGCAACTCAATAATCTGATAATGCAGGTCAATTTGAAAGATTTCATAACCATGCCAAGAAATAGTTAACTTTTATAAAGATCTTAATGTTAATATTAAGTAATTAGTTATTTCTAGGGAAGCTTATTATGATTCAATTTATTCATTAGTTTTTTCTGAGGAGGCGTATAACCTGAACAGGTAGTAATACGTGAGCTAAAAAAAATAGTTTTGGGGAAATTTTCAGTGAAGTATAATGGCTAATGACACTAAAAACCACCGACAACAGACAAAATCTAGTAGTTCCTAGGATGCTACAGCTCAATATTCATAGAAGGTCCTTTTATAAAATACAAATATATATATTTTTACTGTCAGTATTTAGAACAATTTACTGTTTGATACTTTACATGTATCAAAAAGGACAGCTGAAGGTCACATGACCTGACGTATGAACACGTGAAAATATAGAATTGGCACGTTCTCTTGCTGTCAGTTAAGTCTCGTCCTATGAAAATGAGGCTGTAATGCTCTTTAGACACCCATCCTTTAACCCAGAGGTCCCCAAACTTTTTGTACCTTAGAGCACATTCAAAACTAACGGTAGTGCGGCGGGCACCAATTACTTTATCAAGGCAACTTTACTAACTCCCACCAGGCTCAGAGGTCAGCCTCAATGCTGTACACACGGCCGGTCAACTGCCATGTTAAGTTTCCAACAGCGATTGTGACGTTATATGTGGTTGTGGGTAATACTCAAGACCGTAGCCATGGGGGGAAGAGGGTTCAAACCCCTACAACTTGACGAAAAATAAATTTTAAAATACTGCTTTATTTATGGTTTTAACAAGACCAAAATAAAGACAAGGAAATATTTAAATACTCACCACCATTTTGGTGCTTGGGTACATTTTTAAAATATATATTTATTCTGTGTTTATTCAGTCAACAAATCTGGATAGACCCGTGTCAAGATATTTACAAAGAAAATAGGAAGTACTAGCATGGATTAGTGAGTGTGGGGAGAATAATGCAGGGGGGGGAAGGTCTTTGAGATTAGGAAAAAGCAAAAACGTTCAGCTTGAAACTATTAGAATGGTAGTTCCTAGTAAAAGTACACTTTGTAAATGAGCCGACAAAGAAAGAGGAATGAGAGGGAGGGATTTGAAAGGGGGGTCTTTCAATCACCAACTTCTTGAGAACAGCATGCCTGGAGATAAGCTCAAACTTGATTTTTGTCGGAAAAGTGACAGATTAAAACTATTAATCAAAAACATTTCAGCTGTAGTCAAAAAGTGGCGGGCAGACGCAAAAGGCTCGGTGGGCACAATGGCGCCCGCGGGCATAGGGTTGGGGACCCCTGTTTTAGCCTTTATCACCTTTATGTCTCATTAAGAGAAAGTATCGTAATCGTGTGATGAATTTTGACATTTTATGCACCCTCGAACTCACAAAAGTGGGTATTACATTTCTGTCTGTACCCATTTATGTTTGTCTGTATATTTTTGTCTCTGTCTGCTGTTTGTACCAGGGGCAACAGATGAAACGGTTTTATGGATTTAATTCAAACTTAAGATTTATTTTATTTTATTTTATTAGCACCTTGTATTACCACCCGTTCTGGTTATATGCAATTTATATATTATGTGTGAATATCTAAAGCCGAAACGTAGTTTTAATTCCAAACATTTATTCGAATAGCTTAAAATTATAAATAGTGTATTTATTGGTGGATTTTTTTAATGTTTGTAAATAATGAATTTGTATAAAATGGCTTTAACTTAGTTTTTTTAATAAATTATCTAGTTAAAGTTTTTCATGATAAATAGCAGAATACTAAATAGGCCCTACTTTTTCTTTGGAAATAATTGTTTAAGGGTAGTTTAGTTGGTGACTGACTCTTAAAATTTGTAATTGTTTGAAAATAGTTCAAACTACGTCGTTCAAAATTAGTATTGGGTGAGTTTTTTACATGAAAAATATTTGTGTATTTTATTAACTAGTTAAATATTCATTTAACGTTACGGTACCCAGTTTAATATTGATTTACTTTGAAAATTATTTATTTTTATTTTTAAATGCCATATATAACCAAATTCATACATATATGTTTAGAATCTATTTTATATATACATATACATATATGAATTGTTTCGTATGAATAGCAAAATATTATTTTAGTTTTTATTGAGGAAAACGTATTTGTGTGTGGTTTAGTGATAGCCAATTTTTGGAAATTATATTTCAATAAATATTCTAATGAAAAATCATGTCCTATTGGATCGTAACATTTAATTTTTATTGTATTGTAGCATTTGCTACAATTAAAGAAGAAACGAGACGAAAGGAAATTAACTACTTATCCCATTTCACCATTCCAGCACTTCATGACTACGGTTCGGTGGCACAACAAATACACATCCGAGAAAGACCGGGTCGCGTGAGGAACTGACCGAGCCCACCCAGGTTCGAGCAGTGACCGTAAGAGGTTGTGAGATAGTGGAACTTTCCAAAGAGTTTAAGAAAGGAAGGGATGCCAGTTCCAGTCTATAGGAGAATATTCTCAAACCTTGGAGTTTGTTCTCAGAGCTTGTTGTCATGCGTATTCCCCTCTTTGTGATCCAAATACGTTCCCCCACCTTGGTCCTTGCCACCATGTTTCTCAGGGTTTTCAAGCGTATATAACGCTGGTATGGAAACATGAGCGGCACTCTTGGACTTAACTCTGGATTGAAGAATTCTTAGCCTTGGCTACACGATTTAAAATGTAAGAAAAATGTAAATCTCGGCTTAAATTAATTTTTTTAATGTAACCTTTTCAAAATTTAACTTCTCGGTCTATTATTTTCTTTTTTATCGTTATACTCATATATCAGAGATTGAAATTAAATTTAATCATAGATAATGTTTCAAAGTGGTTCATAGACCGTTATATTGAAGTTATAAAAATTATGAATAAGTTCAATACATATCAAATATCACTATTATGTCCTGGAGACAGACAGATAGTTGATTGTGTAAATAGATCGGATAAATCTGTTTGCCTAGTAATATTACGTTTTGTTAATTTAATTCTGTATTTTTTGCAATTTAAAATTTAAAAAAAAATTAATTCAATATTTAAAATAGCATTGTAATTAATTTTGTTCTTTATTAAATGTTTATTTACTGTGGAAGTTGACTTATTGAAAGAATAATGAACTATGGCTATTTTCTTCTTGACGATGACTGATCATAAAAGCCTAGATTACTTTCAGTCTTATTTAGAAACCAACCTGGTTGATATATATATAATTGATATATATATGATTGATATATATATGATTGATATATATGATTGATATATATATTATTGATATATATAGGATTGATATATATATGATTGATATATATATGATTGATATATATATATGATTGATATATATATATGATTGATATATATATGATTGATATATATATATATATATCATATTTGACTATTTGAATTAGTCTCAGTTATTATTATTATGAGCTTTAGTATGTTATGTTGGTCAAAAGATGTCATGAGAACTAATGAATAAATTTAATTTGTTTAATTTTTTATGTAAAATAACTAATGTTAATAAATATATATTTACCTTGATAGGATCTTTTATATAAAACTAATATACTAATATTTGATCTTTAAAATGTTGTCATTGTATATATTATATATATAAATATATATTTAAATATATTACTTAAAAATAAACATCCTAAATTGATTTATAGCCTTCTTGTTGATGAGTTCACGTTTTAAGAGTACCCTTAGGATATTTTTTGTGCTTTAATTTATTATTGTTTATTTTGGGGTTTAGTCGTTTATTTTAGAAATACTATCAGGTTTACATAATGAGGGCACGAGGACGACCGTCAGATTATTAATTCCTCAACTAGGTGAGTTGCGAGCACCGAGTTACAGTTGTCTGTTCTCAGATGATTGAAAAACAATGCACTCAAACGACTCACTTTGATTGTGTTAGTATCCTTTTTAACTATTTGAGCCTCCTCTTTCGTTGGATTGGTCAAGGGGGTTTCAATAAAGTGTGAACAATATTGACTAAATGATTATAAACAAAGTAGGTATAAATTTAAATTTGAACTAATCTACATTTTTCATTCAACATATATCCTTAGGTAATGTGCGTTTAAATATATAGCATGTGTATCTAACGAGACAGGAGTCCTAGATCCCATTCCCGGCATAGCGGAAAATGTATATTTGGTGAATAGTCAGTCAGTGGTCTTGATGTTGTATCTGTTCTACTGTGAAGATAGTTGCTAGGTCATGTTATGATATGTTATGGTATGAAAGTGTTATGATATAATCAGTTTGTTTGGAAACTATACGTTAAATTAATATAGTAAAAACCCACTTCGGTGGCCGTGTGGTCTAATGCGCTACTCTTGTGTGAGAGTAGACTGACAAAGACGGGGAGATCGGGGTTCGATCCCAGTCGGATGCACTGAGGGTGTTTTCTCTAAATGGTTCTACACTCTCCCTCCATACAAATGCCGGTGCGTTTCCTCTAAATTAACACCCTACTAATCCCTATTACATTAGTGTAATTAGTACATAGGCGTATGGCCAGAGTGGGTAGTAAGACGTGATGCTAAAAAAATTATACATGAAATAAAAAATTCACCAGGCGCATAAGATTGGGTTTCGATTAAATCTTAAGTTTCAAATTCTCTTGAAGACTTTAATTATCGAAGAACTGATTCAAAATACTATATCCACGTCTTTGGCAGACACGGTGTCTCAACAGACAATCTTATTATGCTAAAACTGTCATTCCAGAATCATTGGCCCCTAAAACGTGTTTGCTTACCGACGAAAATGCTAAGTAAAAATATTTAGTGTGGCTAATTTTCTATTTATTGCATTTTTCATGTATATATATATATATATGAGAAAATAATAAGTTTGTTTGTTAACCCTCAGAATAAGTACCTCTTCTAAGCTATAGTTTGGGACCAAAAATAGGCGAAAAGAAAATAAAATAATTGAAAAAGACAAGTAAAATCTATTAACAGTCTTTTCTTGGTTGAAGCATCATTCTATATCTTAGACAAGATTTCAATATATTCTTGAAATGTATTTTCTATTTACATTGCTTTTAAATTAAAGCTATTTAATAAGAGGTTTGTTAACCGCATCGGTGGGCCCGTGGATAAGTGTCATGCTTATTTAATCCTGTTTGTTGGTGCTGCTAGGGTTGTAGTTTGAATCCCGGAGGGTGGTTTTTTATTAATAGTTTCACTNATTATTCCGTTCAGAAATCTTACGAGTTTATAGAAAGAGAGAGAAAGTCTGTGCGGTGCGCCGTACCATTTATTTTCTAGATTTTATCTTCTTAATTACCTATCCCGTTAGAGTAGTTAATATATGTTTCCCGGTCGGGTAGTAAGACATTGTTCAAAACTAAAATAAAAAATATCACTTTTAACATCAAGGTTATTATCAATTTAGCTTAAGTCAGGGATGGCAAAACTATGGCACACGTACCACTGGCCGGCACGTGAAAACGATTCATATGGCATATAGACAAATAAAACTTTTACCAAAGGGTATAATTTTTTGAAATCAATAATATTTCGGCAGCCATATCATTTCCATGTCATTCAACTCTATGTTTCACTGAACCTTTTTAAAGTCAACGGTTAGAAATCACTCTTGTCTCATGCATCTTGTGCGCTATTAAAGACAACAGGCTGTAATCCAAACATAAATATCTTTACTAGCAAAATACAACATGTTTCTAACTAATATTGAAAAGATTATATATTTTCTATTTTATCATATAGGCTTATATCAATGATTTATTGTCTTTTTTTTCACTAAAGGTTCCACTTTCAATGTTTTGACTTTTAAGTCGTTGAAATTAATATCGTCTAAGACACTTACTTAGAGAATGCAATTATTTTTCCCTTTTAAAGCTTCGGCATTACTACAATATTTCCATTTAATTTTAGTAATTAATTACGTTTAATAATATTCAATATTTTTTTATTTTTAATTAATCATTAATAAACGCAAATAATAGGTTCACACTAGACCTGTTCAAAGTTTAACTAGTTCTAAAGTGGCAAACTGGTCGGAAAGGTTTCACCATCCCTTTTCTAAGGATTATTGATATTGGTAGAGTAGCTTTTGGTGAATGTACCCTCATTATGACCAGAGGCATCGCACGAAATATATTTTGGGGGGTGAACCAGTGTTTTTCCCCAACTCTAAGCATTTTGAAATTAGAAAAATTCCCAAGTGGCAAAGGAGAGTACAAGGGAAATGTTGTGAACGAAGGGGAGGGGATAGGAAGCTCCCAGATTTTTAAAAAAATTGGGTTTGATAATCAAGCCTTGAACCGAGCTTCTTTTAGGCAACTATATTTTTTAATTAATTAATTTATTTGTTCATACTGGATTTTTAAAGCTACAAGGATTTTTCAGTGCATAAGGACATAACTTGAATTATTATTTATTTCAATTTACCTGCATCTGAGCTAAATATCCGATTGAGCTTAAATATATTTATTTAGATTTGCAGATATCGTTCAAATCATGTATTTTAGGTTAAAAAAATTAACTGACTTTACTACAGCGGTTTCCAACATTTTGTAGTTTATGACCACAACTTTTCTCTCTATGGCCATCGTGACCCTTTGATAACTTAAAAGCTTCAAATCCTAGTTTTCAAGTTTTTTTACTGTGTATTACTACCAGGCCGTACTATCTACAGTAACTACACCAATGGATAGGTAAAATTTAGAGGAAATGTACCCTTATTTGCTTTGAGGGATATTAGAGTAAACCACACCTGGACAGAATTAAAATCCTTACTTCACCTTCACCAACAAACCAAACGAAAAGAGCTTGACATTAAACCCGCATGTCCAATAATGCTTGTTGTAATTATTATAAATTGCCTATAATAATGGTTATATGCGACTAATATGTAGTAAAAGAAAATCAACAAGCCTGGGGTTGGAGGATGATTTTATATTATACTGGCAGCATTACAAGGCTGCCACAGTAAACCAAGTCAGCAAGAAGCTATCAGAATGGAATAGCCAAAAGGAACTTAAGAAGTAACTTGGTAGCTTTTAGCACTTTAACAAATTACATTTTTATTAGAATTTCACATCTTCCTATAATCATTAAAAGCCTTGAAAAAGTAAATATAAAGCTAAAACGTATATATTGTGACCCTACACAAAACACACTGCGACCCCCAGGCTGGAAACCACTGCTTTATTATTAAACACTTGGAAACAATATTTAACTAGTAAGTTCCCTGAGCTGCATAACTCGCTCTTCACTTTATCAAAATATTAGCAATTTGGCCATATTTATTTAAAAATAATTTCAATTGTAAAATAAAGCAATAAAAAATGGAATTTATCGATATTTCTACAGTATTTTGATACCTGTCTACCAATGTCCTGCTTCATAACCTCATAGAAGTTGCCCTAAAATGTTACTACTGGTAAGCCAATAAACTATTCAAAACATATTGTAATTTAGCGCGTGAGCGTGAAGGGGCTGCCCCTGACATTTTATTAAATAACTTATGACAAATTCTAAATCAGGACTCTAAAGAACATGGCTATACGAAATGTCATGCAAATCGAACACTAAATAACTAATTTAAAAATGTACCCCAAATTTGAAAATGTTTAAAGGTGGAAATAAACTTAATTTTTTGTTTAATGTAGTTTACATAATCAAATTAAAAATTATAAAAGTTGTAACAATGTAACAAAGACCTATTACCCCCTTTTCTTCATTGTTGCTTTGAGCCTAAATTGCTTTCATGAAAGCCTATTTTAATAAACTATGAAATAAGATACATCAGTTCAATTCAAACTAGTATGGATAGAAAAATTAGTGTGTATTTCAAAAGTCAAACATTTATACCAACCTCAATGTCCTCATTTCATCAGTCAGAGCATTCAATAATAAAATGTTGCGTAACATTCACTGCATTTATGCCCTCAAAATTTAATAAAGCCCTAATTAAGGCATTGGCTGTACAACATATGATAATTTGAATAATAAAACTGCGACAGTCTAGAATTTGTGTACCTACCATAAATCTAATCTTTTGTGAGATTGTTGCCTCACACAGTGTGACCACTAGTGTGGGCCAAAATTAAATCAAATACTATTTTTCAAATAAAGTAGAGGAGTTTAAGTTCTGTATATTTCAAAGTAAGTTAGTGAAATTCAATATTTCATTGACTTTGTATGTAGACTACCAATTTATATTCTTGACCACATAAAGGATATAAATTCAGTTTTGCTGTATCATACAATAATTTATAGCTCTATATTAACAATTTTTAACGTGATTTTTTTTCTTTCTTTGCAGATTTAATATATCGTGACAAGGTAAGAAAATAATATATATCTTTATATTCAAAAAGCTATAAATCATGATAATTTGCTATCACGTAGATTATTTGTATTTAGATAATAATGTTAATGTTTCATGTGTGATATAAACCTATCATATGTTCTTATCATTAATATTAATCAGGCTTATTACATTTAAACTTAAATTGAAAGGTCCTGTATTCTTTAAAACTTTTAAATAAAATTTGTTAATTTAGAAAATCTAAAGCAAAACGAGTCCAAAGCTTGTTCTAAACTTGTATACGTATTAAATTAATGAAACAAAGCAGAAAGAAAGTCTTGAAATGTATTTATATTTTTAGACTATACTAAAGGTAAACTCATTAAGCTTTTAAACCATAAATTAAAGAAGTTGCCATGTTTTCATGAAACTACGAAGTAAAACACTCAATAAGGTTAACCTAAATTATAAAGCCAACAGTACTTGATAAATACACTGCTTTTTTTGGATTAAAAAGTGACCTTTTTCCTCAAAATGAGATTAAACATTCTAATAATTTCATATGATAATTCATTATAAAATTATAAACTTACAAATTATTTTAATTATGTTTTAAATATGTTTATTTAACTCCTTCTCAGTTTTTAATTATATATAATATAAATATATTCTGAGCTCTCAAGAATAATAATAGATTTATTTAAGTAATATAGTGATAACGTTGAAAGTTAAGTAATACTGAACAATTTATATCACTTTAAATATATGAAACTAATTCTTCAATTAGTTATATAACATTATTATTCTATAAAATATAAATAAAGAACAATATTTTAGGTAAAAACCATTAAGTTAGGTTATATTAAGTTAGGTTAGGTTAGGCTAGGTTAGGTTAGATTAAGTTAGGTTAGGTTAGGTTATATTAAGCTAGGTTAGGTTAGGCTAGGTTAGGTTGGAATAAGTTAGGTTAAGTTAGGTTAGATTAAGTTAGGTTAATCTAAATTAAGTTATATTAGGTTAGATTAAGGTAGGTTATGCTAGACTAGGTTTAGGTTAGGGGTTAGGAGTTGAATGGGATTACAGGTTTTTCCGCAATTCGTGTGCGCCCTATTTGAATGCCTGCTGACAAGTCAACTCTAGTCCGCCATTCGAGTGCGCCCTGAAATATATGTCGAACTAAGTGCTTTATTATAAACCTTTATCACTTCTATCACTCCTTCCAAGGTGTTTGGATCACAGTGATATCGACACTAAGAAAGGGGTTAGCCATAACCTCAAGCCATTATTTTGCATGACCCAAAACTGCCGCTTATCCATCCAATGCGATTTTATGGCATATAGTTGAGATAGGTTGTGGGGGGGAAGATAAGAATGATTTATATTTACTGTCTGGGTTTTTTAAAAATAAATTTGACTGAAAATATATTATGTGTAAATTCATCATAAATACACTCTTTAGATAGGTGTTGCTTGTTATTATTCTATCTACAACAAGTTTAATGTTTTGTGTAGCCCATATATTAGGTGGAATGATTAAGGATTTCAATTACACACCAAAGTGAACCCCATTTTAATACCTGTAAATTAATTTATGTATGTATTCAAACTAGCAATTAGTGTAATTAGTCAAGAGTAGAGCCTGATTTATTAGTTTCACGTAATCAGCATTTGTATTTCATTAGCAAATTATGTTATTGATGAAACATAATTATATAAATTTATTGGTTTGTTTTTTATTAGTCAGCTACATTGAATATTTAGGTAATTAAATACATACATATATTATTTTGAGCACCGCGTCTTACTACCCGTTCGGGTTATTCGCTTATGCACTAATTACACTAATGGTTTTTAAGGATTAGGTAGGTTATATTTGGTAGAAGGGTACCCGACTTTGCTTGGAGGTAGAGTGAAAAACAATTTTGGATAAACCACCCTCAGTACACCCGACTGAGATTCGAACCTCGATCTCATCGTTATAGGCAGTCTAATCCACTGCTAGAGTAGTGCGTTAGACCACGCGGCCAACGAATCGGGTCAATAAAATGAGTAATGCATTAGTATATTTCTATTCCTGACAAAATTAAGAATAGAAATTCATCAACAGAAAGACTTACTCTGATTTGTAAATATAAACCGCTTGGTAATTAAGTGCCTCGTAAACTTAATCTGACCATAGCTCCTTCTAATAATGCCAAGCCCTATTTTAATTATATTTAGTGCTGGTCTTATGACTCCTGGATAAATATTAATCTGGCCGATAATTTTTTGTATCTGGCCTATAACTTAAAACTGCGTTTTATGACTGGCAGATAGCGTTTATCGGCCAGGTAAGATATATTTATCCATCACATTTTTATCGGGGGGTAGGGGGGTTTACGTACCCGATATCTTTTATCTGGTCGAAAACTTTAACCTCCTGATAGCTAATTTAATTGGGTAATCATAACACCAGCCCTAAAGAGTTTAACCTATTATCTTAAGAACTTGTTAAGTCTTGGATTGATTAAAAAAATACATTTCTTAGTATATATTAAAAATGTGTAAACATACTTATATTTTTATTTTTTTAACTATGTGTTTCACTATTCTGTTTCAATTTACTTACGTTCATTAGGAGGAGTGCATCCACGTTAATATCAACTCTTTATGATAAATTTGAATCATATAAATAATGTTTATAATATTTTAAGTAAATAGGGGTTTAGTTGTTCAAGTTGTTGTTTAGTTATTGTTGTCTAGCTGTTATTTGTTTAGTTGTCATTTATTGATGTCCAATTGGCAGGCTTTTATGGAACGAATGCTGATAATATCTTCATGTTCTACACTTTTCCTTCCCTTGTCGTTCTCAATGTTACACCATGAGAGAGTTTCCAACTTTATGCGTCCTATGTAAACACATTAGTGTTCTATTTTTCCACCATATCTAATGTTTTTCTCCACTAATTTTGGCCATTTTTTACAATTTAAAACGTTACTAAAAACTTTTTCTTTATGTCTTCATGTAAAAAATATGTAGTTTTTAAAAACAATATATCAGATAAACTCAGTTTATATCACGTGTCGGGGTGATAAATATTTTTTGCGTAGCTGATGAATATGGTTAATGGTTATTTTTAATTTTCTGCCAGAAAGAGCTAAAGCTAGCGTATACCAACAATACCCCGTTATATTCACTCATCCTCAACAATAACAAATCCATTTTGGTGGTCACATGGTCTAATGTATCAATCTCACGATAGACTGAATTGACGATGACAGTAAGATCGGGGCTAGATGTTGAGGGCTTCTTTTCCTAGACGTTTTACAACTCTCTCACTATGGAAATGTGAGTATATTTCCTTTAAATTCAACCCATGATGATTTCTAGCTGAATTGTGTAAATATTTAGATAGCCTGAACCTGTAGTAATATGCAGTACAAAAAAAAACTAGTAACAAGATCAAAACTGTCCCAATAGTGTTAAACATGGTATATAAAACGGGGGAAACCTGAAAAAAACGGGGAATGTTTTGATGCCAAGGTAAACAGGGAAATTCCAGGGAATTTAACAAAAACATAATGAAAATCAGGCTATACAAATATATTTTTAAGAAAATAATTATTTTCCACCTTAATACTAAAAATTGAGAGCTTTTTTTTCTCATTGCTTTCAAAATAAATTACTCAAAGGTGGCATTCTATATGAGTTTGTTGTTTAGGGTTGGTTTTTTATGTCACATCCTCACAGTGTCATGGATAATGGTGGTGTTTGATCGGACACCAACGATTTGTCTAGAACGTTGTAAATAAACATATTGGGCACACAACAATACCCCGTTATATTCACTCATCCTCAACAATAACAAATCCATTTTGGTGGTCACATGGTCTAATGTATCAATCTAAAGAGAGACTGAATTGACGATGACAGTAAGATCGGGGCTAGATGTTGAGGGCTTCTTTTCCTAGACGTTTTCCAACTCTCTCACTATGGAAATGTGAGTATATTTCCATTAAATTCAACCCATAATGATTTCTAGTTAAATTGTGTAAATATTTAGATATCCTGAACCTGTAGTAATATGTAGTACCAAAAAAAACGAGTAACAAGATCAAAACTGTCCTAATAGTGTTAAACATGGTATGTAAAACGGGGGAAACTTGAAAAAGACGGAATGTTTTGATGCCAAGGTAAACAGGGAAATTCCAGGGAATTTAACAAAAACATAATGAAAATCAGGATATATAAATATATTTTTAAGAAAATAATTATTTTCCACCTTAATACTAAAAATTGAGAGCTTTTGTTTCTCATTACTTTCAAAATAAATTACTCAAAGGTGGCATTCTATATGAGTTTGTTGTTTAGGGTTTGTTTTTTATGTCACATCTTCACAATGTTATGAATAATGTTGGTGTTGGATTGGATACCAACGATTTGTCTAGAACATTGTAAATAAAAATATTGGGCACTTCATAGTAGTATATTAATTCAAATTAATACAATAAATCTCTGGTATATTCGGTTCAGTTTTTCGAGAAAAATTACTTCCTAGTGAGAAGGATAGTAAGGTTATCAGCTAGGTTAGGTTATTATGGCCTAATCTACCTTGGGAGGGAATTGTGGTGTAAGGTAACAGTGCCAAATCCACCTTAGGGTATGCTGGTGCCAAGTCTGGGGTCAAAAGTCGTCCCCAGTCTACATATGCACCACAAATCATCAAACACCTAAAATATTGAATACTCGGAAAAGAACTTAAACGTGTATGTTTAGAATAGCTAGCATATTTTTAATCATATATATGATCAATGTAAATTGTAATAAATAGGAGAGTCGAATTTTTCTAAGGAAAATTATAAAAGTAGGTAGATCGGGTACTTGTCTGAAACTCCTGGAAAAGTCCTAAAATGTCATAATAGAAATAATGAAACCAGTATTCGAAAACCCATATGGCTCATCCTGTATATGTCCCAGACACGTATATACGTGCGTTATAGAGTATTCGTCCTCACTTGAAAACGATCCCAAGGCATTATCTGGTGTTTTCAAGTGACCTTGTTTCTCCTGTGTTTTGCTTCAGTCCAAAACTCTCAGCAAACATCCTCACCCTTCCTCCTCAATAATCCTGAGAACACCTGGCTGGAAGGACGCCCACACAGAAACGACATCCACCATCCTCCTCCCCACCCCTTTCATTCCCCAAACCAACACAAGGACGCTTTGCAAAGTTTCTCCCGCGGAAATCGGTTTTCATCTTGCGCTCTGTCGTCGAGGTTTAATTACTTTGCAATTTGAGAAACGTTCCCATTACTTTTTTTTTTAGAGGTTACCATTACCTTTAGAGGTTCTGTGGCTGATAGAACGTAATCTTCCATTAAAGATAAGGGTGTACTTTTTTTTTTATCTTACGTCAGCAAACGTGATTATCATTTTTTTTTTTTTTGGAATGGAAAAATTTCCTTCAACAAGTCTTTGACGTAAGATTCAGATTGTAAGCGACGTTTTCTACCATCAACGTGACACGTAACTAATTAGCGCATTTTATCACCATCTCAAATTCTGTTTAATGGTAATAAATCGTGAGTTTGACTACATTGAGAAATAATATCCTAAAGTTATTTTGTCATTTTGTTTATATTTTATCAAGAGAAGAACAAAAAATAAACACCCACTTCTGTGCATAATGATCTATGACTCTAAGGCGTTACTTTCTTGTTAGACTGGCTTAATGATGTCGGGAATATCGGGGTTCGAATTACGGTTGGGTCTAACGAGGTGGTTTTTATGAATTGATACCCACTTTCCTTCTAAGAAAATGCAGGTAGGTTAGCTAACGCGCTAGTTTCATGTTGAGCCAGACTGCTGAGGATGGAGAGATCGAAGTTCGAATATCAGTCGGTTGAACTGGGGGTGGTTTTTTCTAAATGGTTTTCCCATTTCCCTCCACGCAATTGCGGGTTCATTTCCTATAAATTCAACCTTCCCAATTCCTAATTAATTAGCGTAATTAGTACTTAAGCGTATAACCCGAACGGGTAGTAAGATGTGGTGCTAAATAAAATACAAACGAATATACCCTTAACAGGAAGTAAGAGGCGGTGATGAATAAATAATGAATATAAAAAATAAACATGTGATTTTTAATTATTTGTTTTAGTACAAAGTTTTTCTACCCGTTTGAGTCATAAAGTTATCTACTATTCACACTAATATATTAAGGAAGAAAAAGGATAAACTTAGAAGAAGTAGACCAGCATTTGCGTGAAGGGAGAGGGAAAAAATATCTAGGAAAAACACCTTCAGTACACTCCACCGGGATTTGAAACTATATTAATTTCAAATATTCATAGTGTACGAGTCTATACGTACATTTAAAATAATTTAATAACAGTAAGAAATAGATAGTTTAGAGCAGGGGTCTCCAAACTACGGCCCGTAGGCCACATCCAGCCCGCCACAAGATTATGTCCGGCCCGTTCCCAGATTTTATCAAAAAACTAATTAATGGTTTCTCTTCATTATTTCTTAACCCCACAATTTATTTGACATGTCCAATTTCTGTCCGCACGCGTGCTTCCCCCATGACACCAAGTCAGAGTGCTGTCGGGATTGCAAACCCTCATTTTCAGTCGCAGGCGCCATTCCTTATAACGACAACAGAACGGCTTGACTGTGACGATTTTTAGATAGTTCCAAGTCTCCCGGCAGATTGTTATCAAAGGAAAGATCTGAAAAATGTTACCGAATTTAAAAACAAGTAATTATATTGACTAATTATTATAAATATAATTTATTACATATAAATTGATTCATTTCTCACAGAGAAGAATCAAAGTCAATCACTTTTATCAAACACTGATTGGCCTTGGAAAGTGGATTTTTTTATAGACGTGACTGGCCATATGACTTGAAGCTAAATTTGCATGCTGAAACAAATTTGATTTATGATCTATTTGTGCATGTCAAGGCAATCAGGGCAAAAATAATGTTACTTGAAGAACAGGTGAACGTTACTTTGGCTCGCGAAAATGTGTAAAATATATAATGTGGCCCACATAGCAAAAAGGTTTGGAGACCCCTGGTTTAGAGGATGCATGAGATAGAGTGAAAATCTGTTAATGAAATAAATACTTCACGTTCACACTTCCTGGCTGGTATTTGAACCCTGACCTCCTTGTCTCATACCAGATGAGGATGATGCCCTAGCCCGCGTCCCCAATGATTCGGGTGTTTCTGAAATAAATGTGTGTTTGGCAGGCCAAACTTTAATATAAGATGCTGTAACACAGTTGACCAATTCATGTAACTATTCAAACAAGTTAAAAAAGATTTATTTTGATTTATATAAGTACAGTTCATTTGTAATAATTCCAACTTATTTAACGTCTAGCATTCTTTGAAAAATTGAACTGTTATTTCGTTTCCAAGCACAAGGTAATTTAACTAATTTAAATGTATAAATATGACAGTCCAAGTTTTACATGTGACAAGATTTGAGGTGTTGAAGAAATAAGTCTTCACAAATTACTCAAAATCGAAAGTTTATATTTGAAGTGTTTTAATTATAAATGACCGTTTACTTTCAAATTAAATTCCGCATACCCGTCACTATATAAATGGCCTACCTTTGTCATGCTAAAAACCTCAAGTCTAAAATAAAAGTAAATCAACAAAAAGTGACGGATATTTGCTTGTGTAAGCAATATAAATCAATTATTGACTTAAGACCCACTTGGTTGGCCGCTTGATCTAAAAGGTCTCTCGCAATAGACTAGACTGCCAATGACCGTGAGATTTGGGTTCGAATCCTGGTTGGGTGTACTGAGAGAGGTTTTTCTAAATCGTTTTTCCACTCTCCTTCCCCGCAAATCCAGGTACACTTCCTCTAAATTCAACCTTATTCATTCGTAGCTCACTAGCGTAATTAGAATATATGCGTATAACCTGAACACGTAGTAAGATGAGGTGCCAAAAAATTGATTATATTTAAGTACTTATTATAATTTAAAGATAATAATTGTTTTATAAAATACCACCAAAATAAGTTTGGAATCATAAAGGGCTATTAATGTATTTCTAAATAGTTTTTTTTTACTTTCTGACTATAGTTATAGTTTAACGTAGGCCTATTATAGTATGTATTTTTTTAAATTTTATACTTTAGTACTTGGGACCTCCGAAACAAACATGCCATTGCTTAAATATTTCTAATAATATGGTATAATATTTAAAGAATGGAATAAAAAGGGCTCTACGGTTTCTTAACAGTAACAAAACCTGTGATAATGAGTTATTTGATAACGTACTTGATTTAAACTTTCAACTAATCTTTGTGTCAAAAACCTAGTTAGTATTAGTATTGTGTATGGGGTTTTAATATAATTATAGTATGATTTTGGTAGGAAGAACATTAGTAGTTACTAAATTTACTAAAACAATTTTGATATAGTCATACTTCAAGTCATCTAGTTTGGAGATTTCATTTTGATAGATATTATCAATATCCACATAATTACACAAATGATACAGTCAAATGTTACCAAAGTTTTCCACAAAGAAACATGTTGGAATTTTCTAAACTGTTCTTTCCAACCAAAATCCAGATATACCTATGCGAAGTACGATGAAAGTTTTACTACATTCTAAACAATTTGCCAAAGGTTTTAGTGAAAATTGTATTTTTTAAATATCTCCGATAAAAAAAATTCTGGTATGTTGTATTTGCCATCCATGCACTTCTTTAGAGACTATACTCTATATTCAATATTTTTGAATTATTATTTATAAATATTTAGGCTATATATAGGTGTATGTATAATATAAATACATACATATACAAATTAAAATTAATGTACAGTGCCTTAAATAACAAACATAATATGTTTGTTATTTAAGGCCCTGTACATTAATCTTAATTCAGTTGTCGAATGGTCTAACGCGTCACTCTCGTATTTGTCTTGAGTTTTGTTGGGCGAGGGAGAGATCAGGGTTTGAATCCCGGTTGGGTGTACTGAGGGTGGTTTTTATAGATGCTTTCCTACTCTCCCTCCACACAAATGTGGCTACATTTCCATAAAATTCTACATTACTTATATATACATACTTAGCGTAGTTAATTTATTTACATACGGTGGAAAATAAACAATAATAAATCATAACAAAACTTTGTATATTTTTTTATGTATTAGAACGTACCAGATGTGTTTAGCCATCTTATAAAGATCTATTCATCTCCTGAAATATTATAATTATATATATAAAAAAATACATCCATTAGACCTACTGTTTCCAGCCTGTGGCCTGAGTCAGTTTTTTATTCAAGTCATATATTTTTCACTACCAGCGGGCTAGGCCTGTCGTAGCTTCATATGCCTTATAATCTAATTTAAGACTAGGCAGGCACAACATCTAGTCTCCAGCCGTTAATTTATCACTGTGAAATGGTAAACCTACATTTCACCGATGATAAATTGTTCGGATATACAGGAAATCAAATCCGGGACCCTTATCTCAGTAGACAGACACACTACCAACTGATCTAAGGTGTCGGATTCCTGAAATAAAATCATGGCACGAAATATTTGGAACAAAGTTAGACTTAGATTGTTGTGAAACTAACGAAAGACGGGATTCAGATTCGTGGGATTGATGTCTCGGAAGTAGGTCGCTACACTTCTGCTCTGAACAATACTCGTTGATTTGTTCTGTTGGAGGAATCTCAATTCTTTCCGAGATCAAATTAGGGTTAGTCACCGTATAAGAAATTGAATACTTTGCTGAGGGGGGAGGTTTTGCAGCGTCTTATCCTTGAACTACTGTACTTGGCTCGGTGCGCTTGGATTTGAATGAAACAATGTTTGTATAACATGTCCCAAGCTTTGATTTAAAGCATAGCACTCATTTTGTCACTGCATGGATCAATGTGGGAAGGAGGGGATGGGGAAGGGGTGGCTTGAAGCCCTCAGCTCTCATTTTGGGGATTGGGACTAATCTATGGCCCCGTAGCTCCCTCCATATATTCGATGAATATTCAAAGCATACAAATAAAAATATTTTAAATCATTGTTTTACAGAAATTGTGATATTTGTCGAGTAGTCTCTCACAAAGCAGCTTGAATGAAAACATTCATCATTAATGCCAACCACCATACGCTTGGAGATTTTAAGTGATGTGGGCCTATTTATAAATTATGCTACATAAGCTTCATCGAAGGTCAAACGTTCATTCATTCTTCTCCTCACCACTAAAATATCCAAACCAAACCTTTAAATAAATAGATTACATCTTTTTTAATATTCAAAAAGTCACAATTTTAAATAAGTTCATGGAAGGCTTCTAAAGTAATCCACAATGTATACCAAATATAGTAAGAGCACCATAGGAAGGGAGGTATTTGATAGTTTCTACAGGTACTAAAACTAGTTTTAAATATTCATACCTCTGGTCATGGAATATGCAGCTGTCACTTTTGATAGAAAAATTAAATAAGTATAAAAATTTTACCAGTTATATGTTTTAAAAAATACCAATGCTGACCCCAAAAAAATAAATGTGTACCTTCTAGGGCCTGTTGTGTTCTTACTGTAGCTTGAATTACTGGCCATTTTCATAATAAGACTCAGTACACCACAGGAGCGGCGCTATACTAAATACAGAACGACACCTACCTGTGCCAGAATGGATCTGGGCCAGTTTCATAGTCTGACTTAGTACGCTTAAAATGTGGCGCTAGACCTATACTAATTACAAGACAGCATCTACCTAGACCAGAATGTAATGGGCCAGTTTCATACTCAGATTTAGTACGCCTCAAATGTGGTGCTATACTAATTATAAGACGACACTTGCCTGGACCAGAAAGGAATGAGCCAGTCTTGCATATGAAACTGGCTAGTTCCATTCTGGTCAAGGGTGTGCTACAAGTAATTCTGGTTATGAAACTGGCCTAAGGAAAGGAATCAATGAAAGTGCTACAAAGAAAAAAATAACATTTTTTCAAATAACTTCTAGAATTATCCAGAGCTTAGATTTATCACGAGGAGGGCCCTTATAACCTTATTTCATTAATCCCCTCTCTACCCCTACACACACTTTCATACATGTTTAGCATCCCCTGTGTCATTAAGTTACCCGAAATCCTACTCTTTTTAGAGTTATACATTTCTAATTATGTATAAAAATGAGGTGGCCCAATGGCTAAATATTTTTATAGCAAAGGAAATTGATAGAACTAAAGAAAAAGGAAAAATAAACTGCTAAGAGTAAATTTGATGAAGAAAGCCCAAGAATCCAATGCACAAAGGTGACATCTTCTTCCTTTCTTCTGTCTTCTATAGTAGAAGTAGTCACACACATATTTTAACACTAATAGAATAATATTTCGGCACTGTTGCCTTTATCAAACACAAAGAAGAGACTACAAATAACACAAACACTGGATTACTCCATTTTGAATTTAATTCTCATTATGTAATTATTCAGGCTGGTCTAAAAGTTACTACTCTGTCATTTTGGGAAACATTTCATGTAATATGTATAGTTATTTTTAATCCCGGAATATTTTTTTACTAAACTGAGTTGAAATTATCTGCTCTTTGGGGAGCAGCCAAGTCTAAGGTTTACAAAAATAAGACCAAATTATTGCTGGATAAATTAACTATTAAATACACTAAATGCAGTGTATGTATTATTTTTAAATACATGTAGTATGGTTGACATTAAAGTGAATTTTCTTTGTCAGGTAATGCTGCAGATTGGCTTGTTGATCACCTGTATTAAATGAACGAATTGCATTTATTATTAAGACCATGTTTATTGTTGATCTAAACATTTAAAAAGGATTCAAACACTTTTTCGCAGTCAACGTTCTTAAATTTAAAAAAAATTTAGTGCTATTTTTTTATAGGTATTGGTGACCTGGCGGTCTAGGAGTAAGGTGTCAGACTTGTGTGCTGGGGCTCCGAGGTTCGATCTTCGGTCCCGGCACAGATTTATCTGATTGCCAAACCCTTCCTTCACTTCTGACAAGACTTGTACTAATCACAACTTGTGAATGTGTGAAATGTCAGACCTCCACCGTGGTTCGGATCCCGCGTTAAACTGTAGGTCCTCCATTTCATCTCACAATCACCCTACCATTACATGTTAGCGTAAGTGCGTGCATGTAATAAGATGCGGTGCTAATAATAATAATTTATAGGTATTGATCATAACTATCAAAAGTGACAGTTGCAGATCACATAACCTAACGGATCAATACGATAAAGTAGATCTAGTAGCTTTTAATGCCTTGTTCCCCTCGACAGCCTGAAGACAACCAAGACTCAATGTGGCTCCAACTTAAACGTCCATCTATATACACTCAGGTTTAAACAGTGATTGATGTAAGAGTATTCCCACAATACGACCCACAGAAGCTCAGTGATAAGAGCTAAGCCAAAGTTTATGATTTTGATTCCCATGAGAAGGTGTCATTTATAAACAAACATTTGAATTGATTATCTGTGTTCCCCGCTTGGTTAAAATCGATTTATGTAATAAGTACTTGTTGACCTTGGTGGTCTTAGGGTAAAGTGCTCACCTCAGGACCCGATGTTCATAGGTTCAAACCCAGTTGAGGGTAACGAATTTTTCTTGAGCGATAACAATCCATAGCACAGCTTCCTTCGGAGGGGAAGTAAAGCCGTCGGTCCGATGTTGATTATGTTATGTAAAAGAATACTGGAATGAGTGTGAACATACCTTTCCTAGTGAAATTGTTTATCTCTTTCACATTCGCTCATAAAAATTCAATCTGGAAGGCAATGAGGAGCCACCGCACTTTATGAACTCCCCAGTACATGGGAATTCTACCAGATGGTGCAGGCATCACTAACCAGCCGAAGTGCTGAGTGCATGCCCAGCTCCAGATGGATAAAAATCACATCAAACCAATACTAGGTTGTTGACTTAAGAATAAAGAATAAAACATACACCAATTTAATTCATTTAAAAATATTCAATCCATATTAACACTTGTGTTCCTAAAATATGTAACAGTATAAGTTTGAAGACTTTGATAATTGTATCGTAACTAAGCTACATGTTTTGGGCAAACATGATCAAAGTCTTGATTTTTGAATGTATGGTCTGTGTGAATATATAAAGGGTAATGTATTAGTTTCGGTTTTAAACAAGTAGAATTTATAAAATTGGCACGTGCCACAAAAAATTAGATGTTTTATCGGAATCCATCAATTGGTTAATATAATCCTTGGGATACACACGTTCTTAGGGCCAGTTCATACTGAAAGCTGAGATAGGCTAAGCTAAGATTTTCTCTGATACCTATTTAGAAAAATAGCAGACTCTATATTTAAATGTGTTGGTTCACACAGAAAGCTAAGATAAGCCATGCCTTGCTATGCTGCGCTATGTTTTTTCCGATTGTTGGCCGGGCAGATTTTACATCTTCCATCTTAAGTTGCGCATAAAGCAACTTGGGCTACGTGTTGAACAGACGCAGTGCTGGATTGTTGAAAATAACCAAAGAAGTGTTGAAATTTTGTTTTCGGTCTGTTTTACGTGTCATATTTATATTTAAAAAGTGTTTCTATATTATTATTTAGCAGTTAATTATACAAGTTAAACCTCCCTCCAGATTCTACATTTATTCACCTTCCGAAACAGCTGCTAATAGTAGCAGCTTAATCTTCCTCACTACTATCATCAGAGCTTAAACAAGACGTTTGGAGAATGCCATAACTTAACTTGACTGGAGAAGACCAGAAAGAAACAACACTGAATTCTGGGGGGGAAAGAGTAACCATAGCTTTGCTTAGAAATGAGTGGGAAACGAAACTGACCAAACCTTAGCACAGCATAGCATAGCTTAGCTTAGCGTTCTGTGTGAATTGGCCTTTACAAACACATAAAAGGTATAAATGAATAAGAATACAAATACTTTTTAATAGTAATTTTTCTTTAAAAAATTAAAGTGTTTTGATTTTGTTGAATCAAAATCAATTTATATCACTCGTAAGACTATATTTAATAAGTCGATTGTTTATTGAACTTATTATTATAGTTATTTATTAAATTAGATACATTCTAACCTATTACAAACCTAGAGGTGTTTTCTTTCAGCTATAACGTGTGCCAAGTTGAAGTCGACACTTGAATTGATCTTGTTTGTTTATTGTAACCACAGGGTGGCGTTGAATTGAAGTAAAATATTTGTTTTAATGTTATATTAAAGTTATCATAATTATGTCCAAGTCATCACAAAGTAATGTAAATCTAAAAGGAAGTATTTGTTTAAGTTATATTTCAACCTTTTGCCGCTAGAGCGAGGGTAAAAGCAGATCAGCGACACCTAGGTTGAAAGTCAGTTAAATGATGAGTCCAATCTGATCAGTCATATCAATGGTATCATGGAATTTTCAGCGTACGGTTCTGTTCGCTATGTTTGGAGACATTGTAAAGACTGTGCTTCTGAATTATTAAATCAAAATTGTGTTTGTGAAAGTTTTGATCTTAAATAAATTACCCGTATAGTATTAGTTTGTAAAAGGATCCATGAGGGAGGCGCACAAGCGTTTGACAGATAATGCAAGCTTTGACAACCATTCAATGAAATATTACTAAATTTGGTCAACGTTTGCTATTCTATATATTTTAATTGATGAATTCCTTAAAAGTTTCAATAGAGCGAAATATTACTATATAGTCTATTCATGACTTTAGTACGATATTACAGGTCATGAGGCAATTGACAATTGCTTTCGAGTTTGACATCCGTTATTGTCAAAATGTGTCTCATTAATATTTTACAGTAATTAACTTTGGAAAAGATTGGTTTGGAAATGTTCATTGATTGATGGATTGAAGAGAGAGAGAGAAATTGTGTGTTTGTTTATAAATACCCCTTGAGAACCAAACAATAAAACACTCAAGGTAGATGTGACCTTTTTATCTGAACAACAGCAAAACATATTGGGGTGGAGTTAAAGTTCTTTCATAAGACATAGTTTAGTCCCCTATTCGTAAAAGTTCCCTTAATTCCGAAGATGAGTTCCTCCACTTTTATGGAAGTCCACTAATGACTAGTCCAATCTAATCTAACCTAACCTAACCTGCACAGAGAAAAATAAAGCGAAGTTCACCGAGTATTATTTAGGCAAATTACAATCATTTGGGATTTTGCAAATAAATTATAAATAATTGTGTGTAACTTAAGGGAGTATATGTTTTTATTTTCTAAATTGGTGTTCCTATCATGAACCGGGTATAGGCCTACTTAAAATTCATCCATCAGGGTGTCACTGAGGAACTTGATTATTGCATTGGAGCTAACTGAAGAACTTGGTTATTGCATTGGAACTAACTGAGGAACTTGGTTATTGCATTGGAACTGACTGAGGAACTTGGTTATTGCATTGGAACTGAGGAGCTTGGTTGTTGCATTGGAACTAACTGAGGAACTTAGTTATCGCATTGTAACTGACTGAGGAACTTGGTTATTGCGTTGGAACTGACTGAGGAACTTGGTTATTGCGTTGGAACTAACTGATGAACTTAGTTATCGCATTGGAACTAACTGAGGAACTTGGTTATTGCATTTGAACTGACTTAGGAGCTTGGTTATTGCATTGTAACTAACTGAGGAGCTTGGTTATCGCATTGGAACTAACTGAGGAACTTGGTTATTGCATCGGAACTAACTGAAGAAATTGGTTATTGCATTGGAACTAACTGAGGAGCTTGGTTATTGCATTGGAACTAACTGAGGAACTGGAAACACCCGATCAATAGTCATTTTTACATACTTTTTAGCCCAACGTCTTACTACCTATTCGGATTATACGCATAATTGCTAATTACGCTAATGTGTTAGGGGTGAGGAAGACTGAATTTAGAGGAAGTGTACACGCATTTGCTTGAAGGAAGGATGTAAAACCATTTAGTAGCACCCTCAGTATACCGGACTGAGGTTAAAATCCCAATCTCCTTGTCAACGGCAGTCCAGTATTACGGGAGTGACGACTCTAATCACCGAAGCGGGTCACTTTAATATTACTATGATGTAAATTCCATGGTTTGAAAATGAAAGTTATGAGTATTACTAAATTTTATATGTGTATTTTTACCTAAATGCTTTTTTGTCTTTGCTATGAAAGGTAATGCTGCGTAGTATAAAGTTTTTAAAGTAGAAATATGTAAAGTACATACAACCTAGTAAAACAATAAACAATATGGCATTTACAATATTTTATTACTAACGGGATGTTATGAATGATTTCTAAAATATATTTTTTGGTAATATATTTATTCACGTTGCATATTAAACTATATCATTATTTTTGTGGTAATATTACCAATACTAAATAATGTAGTACATAAAATAATTCATTTTAAATAATTTACTCCCCAGTTTCCTAATTATTATTCTTCAAGAAATTATAAAAAGGGTTTAGTTATTGAAATATATTGTAAATTGTATTTTGGTATTAAATAAGTATTTTCAAGTAAATTATTTATAGCTCAGTGTGTTTATGTATATAAATATTATTTTTAATCTTTATGTATTTAGAGATTTTTAAGGCTGACTGCTCTGTGTGAAATCAAAGCGAAGAATTCACCGATAACATCCCACTGAATTGTCATGCATCTGAAATGTTCGTTCATTTTTATAAATATTAAGCATCAATAGTAAGCTATATTCAAATTTTTCTTAACCTGCTTCGATGTCAACACGGTCTAAGGCGTCACTCTCGCAATATACTGGACTGCCGATGACAGGGAGATTGGGGTTCAAATTTCATGTGTGTGTACTATCGCCGTATACACTCGCCCTCCACGCAAATGTGGATACAATTCCTCTCAATTCAACCTTTATCATTCTTAATTCACTAACGTAATTAGGATATAGGTGTATAACCAGAACAGACGTGGTGCTGAGGAAAACTAGGATCAATTAGAGTGTTCTTTCTTAATCAATTCATTTTGATAAGATCATGACTTACAAGCAAACTTAACTCAATAATAGGTACAACACTGAGTCCCATAACCTTTACTAAACAACTGTGAAAGATTAAATATCAATTTCACTAATTATTAATTTTGCAGCCATGGCGGGAATCGATCTTGGAATCCTCAATCCAATAGGAGGATGAGCTAGCTATTGATTTAAGGTGTCAGTCCATATTAATAATCGGCTCAAAAACCTTACAATAACTATGTTGAACTACACAATTTTATGATTGTATAAGAATACAAACAAATTGCAAACTAAAATCAAATGACATAAAATCAAATCAAAGACCAAGGAAATGATTAGAAATATTATTAACAAATATTTAATTATAAATTTAATTAAACGTCAAATGATATCACACGAGTCTTTTATTGACTCGCACTAAAGAGATTTAATATGAATAGTCCTAGAAAATTTAGATGAATGGATACGACCAGTTATTAAAAAATGTTTTACATACACTTTACATGTGAGTTAATGAGATTTTGAATTTTTGTAATATAAAATGTGATGAACTTATATTTGTTACCTCAATGCCAATTTTACCACACTAATGAAATATGGATGGGGGAAATGGGATTTATATTAAATTCACCCGAATTCACGCGTGGAGGGAGGGCAGGAAAACCCATTTAATAAATAGAACTAATTACACTCAGCTGCCATTCAAACTCTATACCTTCTGTCAATTACATATCAGATTAGATGAGAATGACGTTTAGTTCTGTTGACCACCGGTGCAATTAATAGCTAGAATAAAAACCACAACACAACTTATTTAACAACGGACTATAGACATCAAATATAGTATTCTTTAAATTGAAAAATTACACCTGGACATCAATAATGGTGACTGCGGTATCTGATAGCTCGTGATCTTAATGGATCAAATATTTGTAGCTGATGATTTCTGAATGTCCATCACAGATTCTGCCCTAAAATATGAGTAAAAAATTACCTTGAGAATGTGACGATTCCTGGATAGCTCATGCAGTGGTCAGAGCATTGGTATGCAAAGTCAAAGGCCGTGGGTTAGTTTCCCGTGTACAGGTTTCATTTATTAATGTCAAGTATATGATAATAAAATGCGATTATGACTTAGTTAACAAATAAAATAGCATTGATATTTAATCCATTATAAAAATAAAGTATTTATAATTATTTGTTCGCATAGGCAGACATGTGAACAAAGACGTATATCATGTCAGGTATGATTTGACAGTGAAAAGTAGTTTGCAGTTCGTATCCGGCCGAATGTTTTATAGTGGTTTAAGTTTTCTATGTGGTTTCTACTCTCCCTCCCTGCAAATGAAGCTACACTATCTCATAATTCTACCTCTTTCATCCCTAAATCATAAATGTAATTTCCGGCACCGGACCGGTATTAAGATGCCTTTGCGCAGCAAGATAATTATGTATTGTACAATTTAGAGTTGTGATACATATTTTTATTATTATATGAATTAAATAATTGTAGCCAATATATATCCATCAATTATTTTAAAATACCTTATTAAAATTTGTTTATCACAAATATGTAGACAAGAAGAAATTTTGCGAGACATGTTTTTATGAACTCTTGCTTAGAAACATAGGAATATCTATCAAAACTTATTTTATTCTTAGCGTATGCCACTAGGATCGGTCGACCAGGTCTTCTGAGGTTGAGGCATCATGTAGGTGCGGTTACTTCGTCCCAATAAGATGATGTATGATGATGATGATGATGATGGTGAAGATGATGATTATGTGGTTCCAGTGTAAACATTAAACTATAACTTTAGCTTAACCAACCAAATACTTGCTTCGGTCAGCGAATGGTCTAAGGCGCTACACTAGCAGTAGATTAGACAGCGAATGATTTAGAGATCGAGGTTCGAATCTCGGTCAGGTGTACTGAGGGTGATTTTCCCAAAAAAAGTTTTTCACTCTCCCTCCACGAAAATATAGCTACACTTCGTCTAAATATAACCTTCCTCATTAGTGTAATTATTACATAAGTGTATAGCTCTAACGGCTAGTAATATGCGGTGATAAAAAATTAACTAAGCCATGTCGACCATATGAACCTTCCCCCTTAGGGAAAAATACCTATTATACTGCCAGGAATCGAACTCGGGATCTTTAAATTAAAATACAGTAATTCTGACCACTAGGCCAAGGGGCCGTCTAAAACATCATTAATATTCATTATAGTATTTTCTTAACTATAATAATATGCGTGAAATAAAACATTTTTACTAAATTGTCTTCTTCTCCTTTTGAAAAATATAGTTAATTGATTTTCTTTAAATGTGAATTAATGATAGCAACATTCCAAGTATCATAATAAATCCATTAGTCTGGGAAATTAATTTCCCTAAGCCAAAGAACATTGGTAAACTATGTGTTTAATCGGGATATTATAATTGCCAAGATGTGAGAAAAGGTAAATACTAAAAGACAAGTAAACCAAACAAAAACAAAACAAATTATATTCTCTATGTTTAATCCCTTATCATTTTTTTGGTACAGGCTAATTTAAGTTATAATATTTATTTATTTTTGTTGCACCATACCACTTAAATAAAAGTTAATTTTATACAATTTTTTTTAACCAAAATGAAATATTTTATTATCAGAACCCTTAAACCAAAATCCTACATTTATTTAATGAAATACAACCATTTTATCTACCACAATTCGGTGTATTTACAAACACGTTATGAATACAATAACTAGTTCAGTTCATTTTCTTATACCATTAATTGTACTTGTATCATAATATCCGGCCTCAGTATAAAGTTGTAAAATATAAATACTCTTGGCTCTACTTATAAAAAAACTTAACTTTGTTGTGTGCAATGAACATGTTTTCTGATGTATTCGGAAAACAACATAATGTGAACATGAATCTGTACATAAAGAGAGTAAACAACAACAACAACAAAAAAAGTTGAAACACGAGATTTAAAAACAAAGTGCTGCAGAAAAAGTACTCTCAACACAATCCTTTTATAAGTCTGCTGAGAGATGGCACCACGTGTCTTCATCGGAAAAAGCCCCTGGGATTCGAATCCTCGAGCAGTTGCGTCAATCAACTCTTAGGCTATGTGTACACAGTGGACAGATTGTCTAAACACTTTCTCATCGTTACAATGAGTTCAATAAGTTTGAATGTAAGTGTGTACACAGACAACGACACGATAAAACTGTGTCTCAGCTGTTGAAAAGGGCCGTGGAGGGCCACAACATTGCGACGACAAGGATGTGCCTAGTGAAAACAAATGAAGCCGTGTACACCAGCGGTAATTCTGTTGTTGCTCACCAGATTGTGCTTGGACCAACCCATGACTTCAGTCTAGTTTTGGAACAAATACCGCATACAGTGCCTATCAATCGTTCGATCGTGTTCCTTCTCCAAATTGGCGTCCTGCCGGGAAATTGAGGGTCCAACTAGAGCCAAAAGTTCATCAAAGCTGGAAAATACTCATTCTAAAGTAGGAAAAAAACTTATCGGAATAATTACTATAAAGCTCAAAACTTGTATAAAACTTTCCAAGTGAAATTCTTTCAGTGTAAATGGGATGCACACAAAATTGACGTTCGTATCATCGTTGTTTTCTATTGCAGGCTACAAGAGAAAAAATTGCATCTAATTCCACTACGTCTATTATGATACCAGACGTAGAATAAGTTTATGGAACTTTTGTTTTTACTGGCAACAAATATGTTCCCTGGGAACACATACACCAACGACGCGACTGTTTCATCGTTCATCTGCTGTTGTGCAGTTGCTAGACATAAAGGTAACGAGGAGAAAGTGTTTAGACAATTTGTTGGCTTGGCTGTGTACACGTGGCCTAAAGAAACACGCGAGAGTGAAAGAGTTAGTACTTGTTTTAGGCACGCGAGCTTTAAAACAGCGGACGTTATTTGTTCACTGACGTTATTACCTTGATCACACAAAACGTTAGTATACGGGGAAAAGTCGACAGAATAACAAAATAAATTTACGTAGAAGCCGCGGTTTTTTTTTTTTTTACTTACCAATAACTTTTTTTCGTTTAGTTTTATACCTCAAACTCTTCAGTTACATCTTCGACAACTTTAAAGCATCCTTCATTTTTTCCTTTTTTTTTTCTGTTTTATAGTCACTGTGTATTCTCACAAAAAAATTACATTTTAAATTTCTGATTACTACCCACTTATGTGGCCAAACGGTCTAAGACATCAGTAACTCTCGTGTTAGACTAGCCTGCTGATGACGGGGAGATCCGGGTACAAATCCCGACCGAGTATATTGAGGGTGGCTTTCCCTAAATGGTTTCCCACTCTCCTTCCCCGCGAGTAGATTACCTGTAAAATTATTCCTACTTCATCCCTACACCATTAGATTAATTACCATATATGTGTAAAACTAGTACAGGTAGTAAGACAAGGTGATAAAAAAATCAAATTATTCTCTTTTTTTAGCACCGCGTCTTACTATTCGTTCGGTTTATGCTCCTATGTACTAATTAGGGGGAGTGGAAAATCATTTAGGAAAAACCACCCTCATTGCACCAGATCGTGATCAAACCCCGATCTTCTCGTGTTCGGCAGCCTAGTCCAACACGAGAGTAGCGCGTTAGATCACGTGGCCACAGAATTGGGTGCACCACGTTTTTAATAATCGTTTGGGTTATATTCATATGTACCAATTACGCAAATATATTAAGGATGAGGAAGGTTGAAATGTTAGGAAGTGTACCCGCATTTGCATAGGGGAGGGGGAGAAACCATTTTGTTAAAACCACCCTGAGTACGCCCAATCGAGATTCTAACGGCGATCTCTCCGTCATAGGCAGATTAGTCTATCGAGAGAGTGACGCCTTGGAGGCCACCGAAGAGGGTTTTATTTAAATATCATACAGCAATAAATTTTGCAACGTCCGTTAAAACAGTTGTTATAACACTCTTATGACCCCAGCCCTAGATTTCTTCAGTGACGGTTCATCTCGAGCGATCTCGCGTTTTTCTCGTTTAACATGTACGCTAAGAGATAAACTAGTGCTGATGTGTAACACCTTGGATCTGAAGTGTTGCGATGCAGTTCATCAGATCATTCTCAGATGATTAGGGGTCGTCCTTAAATTACGTCATGACACTCTCTTTCTTGATTCCTGACTCCCCCTCCCACACCCCCTATCTTACGTAATTTCTCCCTATTTGGAAGATTAGATTATTTTAATCATTTAATTATTTGTATATATAAGGATTGGTAATAAGGTAGAGTGATTTGAAATTTTATAATAGGTATAATAATTGCAGTAAGTAAATTAATACAAGTGAAATTTTATAATTAATAGATTTAATTTCTGACAAAAAAATCTCACCATAAGCATTTATAAAAAAACCTTACATAAGATGGATTCTGTAACTACCCTTTCCTCCTCATAAGAAAACCTAAGAAAATACTGAGCCTCCCCACCCCTTAAACTCAAAAGCACTTATGTAATTTAAATATGGTTTCATCAATTAAAATCAGATAATTCATATATGCATAAGCTAAACAAACAAAATGATTCAGATAAATCTTAATAAAATGTATCAGCATTCGCAAGGAAAGAAGATGGGAAATAAAGGTTAAACCCAGTTTATTTGATTAAATTCATGGACCATGAGTCAGCAACGACATCATTGTTGTCCAACCTGTTAGTTAATTGTTGAAATAATTTGTTAATGAAAGATTAGTATAGTTGGATAGTTACAGAATGACATTGATGGTTTGTGATAAATTTGATTATGTTGGTTAGTGAAAGATTGGCAGTGTTGTATAAACTTAATAAATTATTTATTAAAAAATTAGTATTGCCATTAGGGGGAAATTATATTGTGGTTTAATAAAATATTAGTGTTGTTGAATAGAACTAGTCAATTAATTATTTTGTTACTATCGAAAAATGTAAATTATTTACAATTTTTACTATAGAGAAGTTTGTCTTCTAGTGAAAAATTGATTGTTTATGAAAGATTAAAATAATTGATAAGATCAATTTTGATATTGTTGCTACCTGCTTCAGTGGTCAAATATTCTAAGACGTCACTCTCGCATTGTACTGGTGTGGGTTTTTTATAAATGCTTTTCCGCTCATTTTTCCCGTAGATTCAGGTATATTTCTTATAATTTATACTTTCCTCATTCCTACTCTACGTGATTAATATATATATATATATATGCGTAGACTATTACTCAAATGGGTAGGGGGACGTTAAAAATAGATATATAATTGTTTTTAAAGGAAATATGTTAATTTTGGTGCACGTCTAACATTTTATTGACATTTATAAATATTGACAAATTATCATTATTGGTTAGTGATTTTTTTATGGTTGATAAACATTAACAATTTTGCTTAGGAGAAGATTAACAATGCTGTTTGGGGGGAAAAATTAATATTGTTATTTAGTAAATGATTGATTGTGTTGGTTAGTGAAATATTAATATTGTTGGCTAAAAGAAAGTTTGTTTAATTTTTTGGCGAAATATTAGCAATTCTAGCTGGTCAAATATTGACAATGCTAAAAGAATCATTAATTACGAGTATATTAATGTTTTGTGAAAGTTGGTCATTGTCTGTTTGTCAAATATTGGCATTGCTAGTTAATGAAAAACATATACTTATTTAAGTAAAAGATTGTAATTGTTGGCTAATAAGATTATTAACAATGCTGGCTAGTTAAAAATTGACACTGTTTATAAGTGAAAGCAATCGAAACATTTACAACATCAAATTCTCTCTAACAAAAAATTTGTTTCAAAGAAATCCATATAAATCTTTAAATAAAACCGGATGCTTGGATTAAAAACGTTGTCCACTAAACATTCTCTAGCAACAGACCTATTATTTTTTTCTAGAAATATTTGGTGCCAAAAGCGTGGTGGTCCAGTATATTTTTAAGAACTTGACGTCTCGCCGATTCGTTCCAACCATTTGTTATTTCATTTTAAACGTGACTACGGTTATGAAGGGAAGACATATCTCATCCTAGAACAATATAGGATTTAGTAACTTCCTATTTGGGATCATCGGAGATTTAGTATTGTGATTGAATTTTTTTTTAAGGTAGGGGAAGAGGGGGTTGACTACAGTCATCTATCATCCAACAAGAAGGAGAAAATTAAAGGCAAACCAAAGTTATGATAAATGTTCTTGAATGCGAACAAAAGCAAAATTGGAATCACAAGACCATGCATATGTGAGTTTTGAAACTACATGGCCTTTGTCAAAGGTTATAAAGCATTAGTTAAATAAGGTAATCATTTTCAATGGTAATTATAAGAGATATCTGACCTGGATTTATTTGAAAAAATACTATTTATTTTTAAGATCTTTCTGGGGATGGTTTCAGATAGAAATTAGAGGTTTTATAACATTACTACTGAGGATTGTTTGTAATACCATTGTAGAGTGTTTACATGGTCACTGGGGGTTGTTTTATATGATTTTTGTATATGGTCATTAGAGGGCGTATTATATGACTGATGCAGGTTGTTTGATTTGGCCATTGAAGGTTATTTTATATGACCATTAAAAGTTTAATTGTATGACAATTGAAAGTATTTTGTATGGCCATTATATGTTGGTTATATGACCATTGTAAGTTGTTTATATGGTCATTGGAGGTTGTTAATATAGGTCAGTGGATGCTTGATATGGTCATTGGGGATTGTTTATATGGTCACTGGATGTCGTTTTATATGACCATATGGTTGTATGTCTTTTTATCTTAATTTTACTATCTGTATGTACATTACAGGGAAGTTTGTCTGGATATCCGATTTTAATCACGCTAATGGGGTATATAGAAGGTAAGATCTAGAAGCAATTGATCATATTTTCACAGGGTAGGATGGTAAACTATATTAATGAATGCGTACTACCCGAATGGGTAGTAAGACGCAGGGCTAGTAATAATAATGATAATAATAATACAGTAATAATATAATATTGATTAAAAAAACACCCTCAGTATAAACAGCCAGGATACAAGCCCCAACATTCGCGTCACTGTTAAATCAAACTATATAGGCTTGACGTTTATTCTCTTAGCCAACGATAGATTTAAAATTTATATATACCGATATAAGTGATAAAAATTACTTTACAGTTTGCTTAAGTTAATTTATCCGTCTAAACATATTACTTTTCTTTGTAACTAATCAAAATATAATGCTTTAGGGGTTGTATTTTGTGGGCACGACTGTACTGGCAGGTGGAGTGTAGGTTGGAAGGATGGTGGGAGTACGACGCTAAGCACCGCGGCGCATCACAGTCGTCCTCGCATGCCTGCTCCCTATAGCTCCGCTCAGTTGCCGCCACGACACTCAAGCGTCCGGACGCTACGGGACGTCCTTAGTTCATTCGCGCGCCGTGTCTCACTCCCTCGCGCATTGTACGCGTACTGCGGGTCGGCATCGTGGGCCCCTTACTTCTACTGTCGTGCTCCGTCGAACACGTCGTCTGTGCGAAATGAAGATATTATTAACGTACGGTGGAGGTTGTCTTGGATATATCGTGGTCGCAACAAAGTAAAACTCTATAAAATAGCAAGGCACGCCGAGGAGTGCGATGTTTGAACCCCGAGTATGTCGTTTTGATCATATTAAAATTAAATAAATGTTTTATTATTTTATACGCTTAGTACTATTAACTGCTCTTCCACACTATACCAATGCATGTTGTAATAGTTTCACGTGTTCATAACTGTTGTGAAAAATCAAAAGATTTGTGTTTTGACATCTTATTTTCGTGACATTCAAGATATTGTGAGCAAGACCAAATCAATAAACAATAAGAATCCATGATTCCAATTTCCATATTTCTACATTTAAGATTGGAGGAGTTCAATTTTGATCAATGAAAATGTAAGTCTATTTATTATAAGAACTTTCTACTATAACAATATTTGTAGATAGACCTTGAAATTAAAAAAACAACATTTAAAGACATATTTGACATTTATTTAATTATTTTAACAATAAAAATGAAAATTGATTTCTACCTAATTGTCATGAAAAACATTTAATATTGTTTTATCATGAAATTTTTTAAATTTAGTTTAGCTATAAATCTTAATATTTAGGAAAAATAGCTTGCCATAATTGTAATTATAGCCATTAAAATAGTTCCGTTGAATTGTTCTTTCGTATTTATCTAGTTGCTTATAGAATGTATAATAAATATTTAACACAGATGTTTGCTATTAGCTGAAATCTCCTAATTTTTGTGAACGATAACCAAAACCTTAAAGAACATCCAGAGACCCTATCGTCTAGGAAAGTGTTTATAATAATTCCAAGATAATTCATGTAAAATGTTATATATGCAGAAAATCTCTAAATAGTTATAGGAACATTTAGTCAAAATAACTGTATTGACAAGTTTGAAGTATTCAGCTAGGTAAAAAATCTTAGCAGTTAATAGAATACTTAGATTCAAAAAAATATTCGTGTACCGTTTTATTTATTTTTATTTGAAAAACGCCCAAAAGTTTGACCTTGTTTGAAACTGCTATATCGTCCTAACTGTAGTAATATCATAATATGCTGTAGATTTATTTTAAAGGTGGATGCAAAACATTTTTTTATTTTACATTTCGAGTAAATACTCAATAAGTAGCGTGCTGGCGCGTATTTTATTCCTGTTTCAAACGATTATATATATATTGTCAAAATCACGATTAGTATCTCATAGCAGGATTAGCAAGTGGATGATTTATTTTAGACATTTATATAAAATTATTCTATATATTTATATAATTCAATCTCATACTCACATATTTAGGCCCTATACAACTAGATTTTATATAAATTACATTTCTATGTTAAAAGTGAAAAAAAAAGTTTGTACATTTTAAATTAAGAAAGTATTTTTATAGTCACTATATTATGGTTGGAAAAGTTAAGATTTGATAAATATGTATAATTATTCGAGTAGATTATATAAATATATGTATAAAAGTTATATAAGTCTTAAAAGAAATCATCCGCTTGCTACTCCTGCTATGAGATAACAATCGTGATTTTAATAAGGAAGATTGCAGTAGTCTTCCTTGGGGTATATTATTCTAGGCCATCAATCATATACACAACTACCACCAGGCATGCGGCATGCATTCACTCATCCAAATCACAACTGCTGTCTGAATAGGATAGCTACATTGTAGGTCAGCGAACAAATCAATAGGTTTAACGTACTATTTTATTGCGTAATCAAGGGAGAGTTCTCCAAACCACACCCTAATAGTAATATTTAGCTAACGAGTCACCACTGTTATAAGTTCAGAACATTAATAGAATAGATTTTTGTGATTACAATGACTCATTATTTGAAAGAAAAAAAAAAGTGAAAAATGAACAACCGGTTTCAATTAGGCCTTTTAGGAGAAATCAAGCTTATCAAAAATGGGTGTTTTATTTAATGTTCAAGGTATTGAAGCAGCTTATCAAAATATATAATACATGTATAGACATTAAATATATACACTAAACATAATTGTTTATGTAGTAGTATTAGTTAGTATCAACTACTCTATTTAAAGCGTAATGATGAATAGGGTACATTAGAAAAAATGAATTTCTTATCAGCTTGGAAACAGAATGATGAAAAGACTTCATTGAAACATATTCATTCATAGAATCCTAGGGGATTGCAAACGTGCTTTGAATTATTTTTAACATTTTGGGTTGTTTTTTTTGCCGTGAAACCATTATATATATTTGAGAATCTTTTATAATACAGTAGAATTCTGACCATCCGAACAAAACAGGACCGACAGGTGGTCAAATAACCGAAATGTCAGATAGTACGGAAACAAGAGGAAGTGATGGAACAAAAAAAATAAATCAAAATTAAATGAAATTGCATAATAAGTGTGAAATAAGGTATATTAGTAATTACTTTATGCATAGAATAACTAAAGCAATACATTATAAAGCCATTATTTTATTCATGTTAACAGAACAATGGATTTTAGATTAATTAAATGCAATCTTTATTATTTAGTATAATAAATGCAAAAATAACTGTTAAAAAAATTAGTGATTGCATTTTCTTTCCCAGCTTTACTTCTCTTCCGTGTGGTGAGGTTATGCTATCTTAATAATAACAAGATATCAATAGAATGTAATATTGTGGATACGTCAGATAAAATGGAATGTTGGATAATCGAACGTTGGGTAGTTGGGACTCTACATAAAATCCATCATTTTTATTGATTTATTAATTGAACATTAAAAATACCAACACCGGTAGTCCCACTGTCTAAAACCAAACAAAATTTATATTGATATAGGCCTGTACAAAATACTACCACCTTTATTTACCTTTGTTCATGGATTAGTAAAACTTAAATTGATTTATAATTTTGAGTTGTGTTTATAGCAATGAAAAAGTAAATTAAAGTTCCCAACAATATTTAACTTAGAACAAAAGTGTATTATTCCAAAGATGCTTAATTTACTCTCAACAAAAATATATACGATGTTAAAAAGAATTCAAGACTATCTTGAACACCCCTAAGATGCATATGATGAATATTTATAAATGAACGTAGATCTCTGTTGAAGAATGAACCTCGTTAATTCAGTTCCATTCAAATATATTTTGGTTGAACTGAGTAACAAACATCAAAAGAGGGTTAGGAAACCGGAATTCCACATTCATGATTTCATATTTACCTCATGGGTAAAAATTTGAACGGAAATGCTTTGACAAAAGGCCATGGTTCTTCAAATTAATAATTTACTTCCGGAGAAAGTTTTATTTTTATTTTATTTGTTAGGTTAGTTTAGGTTATGTTATGCTATGTTAGAACAAGTAACGATGAAGGGTAGGTTCACGCAGACAACGGCCCAACATCAAGCCAATCAACGCCACTTCCCTACTCCCTCACCCTTTCTCTTTTACTTAATCTCCTTCTTGCTTAAGGCCTTTATTCTACGTACGGCCTTTAACACTTTGTATTTCGGCAGGGAACAACTTGTTTCTTCAGCTGGTTTCATGGTCTAACTGTCACTCTTCAGGACTTTTAATCTAAAGGTCTTAGAGTCCGGTTCCCGGCGGTATGGTATGTATTTTGTCCTGAAGGGAATTTTTTCCTGTGGCTGCCATGGTTTGGTTAAATAGGCGCCAGGTTTAAGACCTCTACTGAAGCCATATAATCATCTTCATCATCCTATAATTAAATCGGAGCAAAGTAACCGCACCTATATGGTCCCCGAACCTCAGAAGACGGTTATATATCCGCCACTGCTAGTGGAAGACAAGGAATACCTAGCCACCAGACCCTGTTGGTATACGCTTAGAAAAAAACAATAACACCGAGTAGCTTATCGCCTTTAAATTGATTTAACTGTTGTTGGGACCGATTTGACAGAGGCAATTCTAGCATGGTACGTCTACCGACTTGAAACACCCGCGTCAAAGCAGACAACATCTGCAAGTCTCGCCACACTTCAAAGAGCAAGTCGTTTCGAGCGAAGTAATAACTCCACTCAACCATACAGCCTCCATTAACTTTGATGTTTATAAATACTGGGATTAGTAAAAACTACGTGCAAGTGCCCCAGGTTAAATTGGCAGATTAAAACCAAGCAAGGTTAAATTATGGCATAGTTCAAAATATCAGTGCATTTATACTAAACTTTGTCTATACTCAATTTTAACATGGAAGGAACATAACGGCTACCAAGATTATTTACAATATATTACATATATATATTTATTCCACAATATGTTATAGCGTTTAGACAGTTTGTTGGTAAATATATTTGAATTTATTCCACAATATGTTATAGTGTTTCGACTGTTAGTTGGTACGTATATATTTATTCCACAATATGCTATAGCATTTAGACTGTTTATTGGTAATTATATATTTATTTTACAATATGCTATAGCGTTTAGATAGTTTGTTAGTAAGTAGGCCTATATATTTATTCCACGTTTTTAATGTTTGTTGGTAGATATATATTTATTCCACAACATGCTATAACGCTTAGACTGGGTATTTTTTGGTAAGTATAATTATATTTACTCCATCATATGTTATATCGTTTCGACTGTGTGTTGGTAAGTATATATTTATTACACAATATGCTATAACGCTTAGACCGTTTGTTACTAGGTGTATAAATTTATTACACAATATGCTATAAAGTTTAGACCGTTTGTTAATAAGTATATATTTATTCCGACATATGGTATAGCGTTTAGATTGGTTGTTCGTAAATATATTTTATTACTAAATATTGTATAGCTCTTAGACTGTCTTTTCGTTACTATACATCTATTTAACAGTATGCGATAGCGTTTAGGCTGTTCGTTCAAAAATATATTTATTTTATCATATGCATTATATACGTTAGAAGGTCTGTTATAAAATATATATTTATTCCACAACATGTTACAGCATTTGGTTTGTTTATTAGTCAATGCATTTCTACTCCATACTATTCTATAGCTTTTTAATGGTTTGTTCGTAATTGTATTTCTACTCCAAAACATGCTAAGCTTTAAAATTATTTGTTTGTAAATGTATTTCTACTCCACAATATGCCATAACTTTTAAATTGTTTGATCGTAATCTTTTTCTACTGCAAAATACGCTAAGCTTTTAAATTGTTTTATCGTAATTGTATTTCTATTATTAGAGGATAATGTTTATCCCTTTGAGGGTGTATGTATATTCCAAAAATATCTGGTGATGCCATTAACTATATTAACTTTCTCATTTTGGTTGATTGATTAATTATTATTATTATTAGCACCGCGTCTTACTACCCGTTCGGGTTATACGCACTTACGCTAAGGTGCAATGGTAGGGTGATTGTGAGATGAAATGGAGGACCTACAGTTTAACGTGGAATCCGAACCACGGTAGAGGCCTGGCATTCCTCACATTCACAAGTTGTGATTAATACACATCTTGTCAGAGGTGAAGGAAGGGTTTGGCAATCAGTTAAATCTGTGCCGGGACTGAGGATTGAACCCCGGACCCTTAGCACAGAAGTCTGACACCTTACCTCTAGACCACCAGGTCACCTNGTGGTTTTTCCTAAATGGTTTTCCACTCTCCCTCCACGCAAATGCGGGTTCACTTCCTCTAAATTCAACCTTCCCAATTCCTAATCCATTAGCGTAATTAGTACTTAAGCGTATAAACCGAACGGGTAGTAAGACGCGGAGCTAAATAATAATAAAAAAAATTAATTGATTAGTAAAAATACCAACACTGGTGGTCCCACGATCTGAGACGTGATACTCGTAAAAGTTTGTATCGCACGTGGTAGGGAGATTGAAATTTAAATCTTGGCTGGGTTGACTAGGAGATTGTTTTTCCATCGACCCTACACGCTAATGAAGGTTAGTTTCCTCTAACCAACCTTACTTATCTCTTAGATAAAGCCAATGATAGCTATTGCATCGAAAATAAAATACTTAATAAAACTTCGATAAAATTTTGAAAGTTGTATTAAAATTTAAAAAAAATTATTATATTAAAAATGTCTTATTTATTATTAGATGGAAAGTAGGTTGAGTTAAGGCATTTATTATTACGGCTTTCAGAAAAGAAAATATTTTTTACCGAAATATTTTTTCAGAAAATAAATTTAGTTTAGTGTTGTACACATCATGGGCTTACGCTGGGGGGTGTTCAGGGGGTTTAAACCCCCCGAAATAATGGCAACATTAATTATCTATATATATACATAAATATAATTTGTATAGACTGTTCTCCAGATAGCTTTTTAATGCTAATGTACTATATAATTTACCGAAATTCTGTGTTAAAAGACTGCATTGTCCAAGATTCACCAACTTCAAAACGAACATCTCTCCTTTCTCTTTGCGAAACCAGCTCTCCTTTCTCTTTGCGAAACCAGCTCTCCTTTCTCTTTGCGAAACCAGATGGGCTAGTAAACATGACGCAGTTATGAGATACAAAGAAGTGTATAGTTCAGTAGTTAATGCACTGGAAAAACTTCAGCCTTCAGAAAATCTAGAAACTTCAAATTGGTCACACAGGGCACTTTTTAATGTGCCTCATTGTAATTGAGAAAATATTCTCTTTTACACTGCAACTGTCAAAGGCACTTCAAAAAGTAGAGATTGATAATTCTGATGCCCGCTCTCATGTTAATAGAGTTTTGGAAGATTTAGAACTTCAATTCAGTAATTCCGGAGAAGAGTTTAAGACACGGTATGCATTAGCATTAATACTGACGTCAAATGTTGGCGGCATTACCACAATGCCCAGATCAACTGTGCATCAGTTACATAGAGAAAATTTTCCATCGTCAGGTCCAGAAGAATATTACAGGATGGCAATATTTATATTATTTTTAGACAATGTAATAGTGCAATTAAAGGAACGCTGCTGAAACCACAAGCAGCTTCTCTCAAACATCCAAAAAGTGATCCCTAAACATCTTTCAGATGAAGAAAGTGGCCTAAACTTGCAATTGAGTTTAGATTTCTACAGATAACTTTTCCCACGTCCTGACATGTTCTTCGCAGAATTTCAACCATGGAAGAAGAAGTGGAGCAGTGTAAGTCTAAAAAACAGGCCAAGCAATGCAATAAAAGCATTTTTGCAGTGTAGTGAAACATTTTATCCAAATTTGAGGATACTTCTTTTAATACTGGTGACTCTTTCCAACTCTACTGCTTCATCTGAACGGTCATCTTCGACATTGAAAAGATTGAAAAGCTACCTGCGTAACACCTTTGCACAAGCTTGCCTAGCCAGCCTTGTCTTTCTCAGTGGTCACAGAGAAATCTGAGTGGACACAGATGAAGCTAACACCAAGTTTTCCCTGAGTCCAAGGAGGGTAGATTTCATTTTGTGATGATAATATATTTGATCTTTTTTTAATTGATGCAAACTGTAATGTTTTTGAGCCATTACTTAATTATGTATTATAGCTAATTATTATATATATATATATATATTCTGACTTGACAACACACACATATATATATGTAGAGGTAATATCAAGTAATAACTTGTAGGTGTTTAGTATGTATGTTGTTTTTAAATAACTCATAAATAGTTTTTACAGTAAAATTCTGTTTACAATAAACATAGCCCCCTCCCAAAATAATTTTCACCATATGCCCATGGTACACATAGTTAACTCAATAATTATTTTCATATTGGTCACTAACATAATGCATTTTATCAGAAACTTTTTTTAAATTGAGATCAAAAATTCTGTTCAAATTCTGCTATGCCTATGACTATTATAAAATATATTTTAGGATCGATACAGGCTTATGTAAATATTAAAGGGATGATGGGAAAACTGGTTATGTAAACAAAAGTAGTTTTCTTTGGAGGAAAAAGCATCATAGCTTACTTAGAGTCGTGAAAGAGAATCAACATTGAAATATTAAATTTTAAAATGCAAATTAACTATAAATACACCATTTATATTAATGTTACTCTCAAATATATTTTTTTTAATTAATTGGGAGTAACGTTGGCTTCAACACTGACATGTATAGTTTTACCTAGAAACTCAAAAATGGCACTCATAGAAATTCTGTTATAAAAGATACACAGTATAGTCCCGATCATCCGACATAAGCGAGACCAACAGATGGTCACATAACCGAAATGTTGGATAATATGGAAACAAGAGGCAGGGCTGGAACTAAACAAATCAAAATTAAATGGAGGTGACCCTCTTCAATGGATGTACGGTCTTAGGCATCACTCTCGTGCTAGACTGGCTGCTGATAATGGTGAAATCGGGGTTCGAGAACCTATCGAGATCTTCTGAGGGTGTTTTTTTAATTGGTTTCCTAGTCTCTTTTCACGCAAGTGCAGGTAGCCTAACTCTAATATGTTTCCTTCCTCATCCTTGCCCTATTATATTATTAATTATCACATATACGTATAACATGGACAGGTAGTAAGACGAGGTGATCTAAAAATGGAACTGTAGATTGAGTATGGAATAAGGTTTATTAGTAATTATTCTATAGCGTAGATTATGTAATAAATTACAAAACTATTATTGTATTAATGTAAACAGAACAATGCATTTTAAATTAATTAAATGCAGCTTTTATTATTAAAATATACAAAATGGATAAATGGATGTACGGTCTTAGGCATCACTCTCGTGCTAGACTGGCTGCTGATAATGGTGAAATCGGGGTTCGAGAACCTATCGAATCTTCTGAGGGTGTTTTTTTAATTGGTTTCCTAGTCTCTTTTCACGCAAGTGCAGGTAGCCTAACTCTAAAATGTTTCCTTCCTCATCCTTGCCCCATTAGATTATTAATTATCAAATATACGTATAACATGGACAGGTAGTAAGACGAGGTGATCTAAAAATGTAACTGTAGATTGAGTATGGAATAAGGTTTATTAGTAATTATTCTATAGCGTAGATTATGTAATAAATTACAAAACTAGTATTGTATTAATGTAAACAGAACAATGCATTTTAAATTAATTAAATGCAGCTTTTATTATTAAAATATACAAAATGGATAAGTCACTGTTTAAAAAATCAGTGATTGAAGTTTGTTTCTCAGCTTTGCCTCTCTTCCTTGCAGCAGGATCACACCAGCTAATTAATAACATGACATCAGCACGTAATATAGATATGTAGGAAAAAATGGAATGTCGGATAGTCTGGAATACTGTACTTTAGCTTAACTGACCTATTAAATAAAAAATCAACTAAACATACATAAATCTTTTTTTTTGTCTCTTTGTCTACTGTTCATGCTTATACACACAACATGAGGTATCTTAGTGTGCTCTGACACTGCTAGTGTTCCACATTACAACCTCTACTTCACTTATAATGCTGACACAGTAATACCAAAGAAAAACAAATTAATTAAATAATACACTAATAAAATAATGTTCCTCTATGTTCTCTCCGTGCCTGTACACAACATGACGTATATTGATCCTCTCCCCCCACGGCTTTTGTCCGACATGTCTATTTCAACTCCGCTTTCAGCGTTAGCTGTTTCTGATACATGATCACAAAGGGATTTACAAAACAAGAAACTGCTTGACCTCAAAATATTGTAGAGTTTTCTGAGATCTCTACTTCTTCCTTGGTTCAGAGGAGGCGGACTTGTGTAGAACTTGTGCAGAGTTATTGCATGTATTTAGTATTATTCATTATCTTCAATCACTAGTGTAACTGTCTATTATTTATAAGAAATGATGATTTTGCATTATTATGAACATATTGACTGGATTAAGTTTCACAGTTGGTCAATAAGTCTTCAAAAAGAAAGCCTAAACTGATTCCTTGATTTACAAAGGTAATTTTGGTCGACATTTACAACATGAAATGGAATCGGATTTAAAACGCTGGATTTCAAAAGATCATCAATCTCTTCTGTAATTTCTACTGTAGCTTATATCTTTTATTTCTATAACGGAAATATCTTGATCATTGGGTTGATATGATTGGCCTCATATAAAGGGTTTAGATTATTCATTGAAACATTTTCAAACAGTGAACTAAAATTAAAAGTAAATGCACTATCACACATTATTTTATTTTGGCCCGAGCTACCTTCTGATGTTAACACAAGTTCGTCATTCAGTCAATTACCACTGTTGGATAAGTAATGAAGAATCAGTGAGGTCACGCCATTTTGACCTTTTCCCTCTACACACCGATTGTACTCATACAAAAACAACCTTATCATCATTGAACTCGTGCACTCCAAACATATATTACCATAACTGACGTGCATAAAATACTGCATTGGAGGTGGTAGGTTTTGCGTGTAGTCGAGTGAAACCACTGTTTCATTTCCTTCACGAGCCTTCTTATTTCAGTTTATTTAAGAGCATAGAATGCCTTCACCTTTCTTAAGTGAAGTTATTTTTGGATTCTGAGTTGGGGTTTTTATTCTTCACTAGAGCAGGCATTAATTTTCTGAAGAAATTAGTCACAATCGGTGCATTTATACAAATGGCGTACTCCAAACCTTATGTTAAATTTTGATGTATAAATTGACTAATAAGTTTGGTATGGAACATAAATACGGTGTCAAGACAAATTGCATGCATCTGCTTGACAGATAAGGTTTCTGGCAAGTATGATGTACGTGGATTTTTACGACGAGAGTAATGTGACTGTCTTGGTTTGAATGATTTTATACTATCTGCAACAAGAACCACAACTTGAGTAGGTGTCTGATTGGGTCTAGCAGTATGTTTATCTATGATAGGTTAGGACTAAATGTGACTAAGCCTGCCTCTTTATATTCCTTGTATGCCCTTGAAAGCATTCTGACATACTGAAATCTCTTCCTGTGTGTCTTATTCCCACTTATAAAAAGATGCACCACTAAAAAACTTGGTGTATTTTGTGTAGTTTTCTTCTCCATCTTAATCTTTCTCTCGTGATGTTGTTTCATTATATGATTGCTGCTGCTATCTTCCGTTATCTTCTTTGCTTAGTACTGTGCACTTTCATAAGACCTGCTAGATGAGCATGTTGTAATACCTTGGAAGGTATTGTTTAAAAGAAGACCACAACCATTTAATGCATCAATAGTTTTGTTCAATATAAAATATATTATATTATATCCTGTTTATTTTATAATCTGTACATGGTTGGAATCTGCCTGGAGGAAATCCTTCTGATGACATTAAAGATACAGTTGAAACTCTAAGTTTAGCATTCTGTGGTCTGGCAACTCCCACGGTCAAGCACGTTTTGAATCTGCCACTATTAGTTTAAGGGGCGGACACCAGGATGGTGCTATTAGCAACACAAAGGTGCTAAAGTCGTGTATATGTGCAGACGAGTGTTTTGGTTATAAATGATTGTTTTGTCTTGTATTCTGGTTGTATTTAAGCCCTTAGTTATTTCCTCAAGAGTTGTGAAAGGAGGTGTATTATTTCATGTTTTAAGCCTTATTTTACCTTGTATAACATAGGAATAAGAATGTAGAATGATAAGGTAAAACTAGAAGATACGCATAAGGGGTACATAAAGGGTTCTTAGGAGTCGAATTATGTGGACCAGCATTTATTTGTGGCCCGGTACTTTTATCTCTCAAGGATGGTAGACTAAAGGATTTCAACTGGATCTGGGACAGTGAAATATGAGTCTCATTTAACACACATCCAACACAATAATTCAGGCAAAGTCACCTTGCACATAGTTCACATCATCAACAATAATACCTATATATGTTACGGGTAGTGTGAGAAATCTGGTTAGTGTCGTAACTAGCCGGGAGATGTCTGCATTAGCCAGGTTCAGTGGATAGAGTCAGAAATAGAAAGTAATTTATCTCGTTTACGACACTATCCGGATAAATATCGACACTAGCCATCAAGACTTTGATAACATGGAATTATATTTGTAAAGCTAAACACGTTTCAATACGAATTTTATATTGAAACAATATTTCGAAATTGGACAATTAATTGGATCGCAACAGTACACTAACATTCTAAATGCCTTATTTTATGCTTTATTTTCCACTGACCTAACTTAACCTAGCTTAAACTAATCTAACATAGCCTAAGCTCGCCTTACCTAATCTAAGTTAACCTAGCCTAACCTATCTATCCTAACTAACCTAGCCTCAGCCATAGAAATTGCCACTTTCTAAGTGCGGGTGGATAATGTCAGTATTATCCGAATAAACTTCTAAAAACATTATTCAGTCACCTCTCACTCAACATTATCTACTCATTTTGGATAACGTCAGCATTATCTGAAAATATTGACTTTATCCGGGTTCGGACTTTAACCGTAGCGTATACATAATTATACTGTACTCTTTATTACATTTTTCTGATAGATGCGTGTACTGTATTGCACTGTGCCTTCAATTTACATTTCATAAAACGGAAATTAATTAATTGGTAAACATTACCATGTTTACAGTGTGAGGTTAGCAGCAACATGTACGACTTACCTGCAGTTGTGTCAGACTCTCTTGGAACTTTTACAGAGTGATTTATACGTTCTTCACCTTTTATTTTCCTCCTTTCTGTTAATTCTTTCTTTGGTATACTTCTCTCTTCCTTTTCTTTGGTCTCACAATACTAAAAACATCACAACTCTAGGAGATGTTTCTAAAACAATGCACTCTATCATTTTTTAAAGGTAATTTTTATAAAATTATTAATGATGACACGGGTTGTTTTTCTGGAACTAAGGAATCCTCGCAGGGCTGCAGTAATCTACAGGGGCTGCTCGTTTGGAAATAATAAGCAGGTAGAGGCAATGCATGCTCTTGGCTGTGCATTGTAGGTAGATCTCATTTTCGACAAAAATTGACAAGGGGGGTTTTTTACTATCACCCCCTTCAATTTAAATTAAACGTATCTACTGAAGCAATAATTTATTTGGTAGAAAAAGGTTTTTAGCAATACAATCTGTCAAACCTTTTTTTTTTACCTCAACTAGCGTCCCACTCCATCCCAGCTAAAGCAAAGTGAGACTTTATAACTTATTAAGGCCTGCATGGATAAAAATAAATACGTCAAGAAACTAATTAAAATATAATCCACACCAGTAAAATATATTAAGAAAATACATATTAGGCGTCAAATAATTATGATTAATAACCAACCCCACGGTTTATTGGTCAGTGAACCTAGCTGACTAAGAGCCTAGGGGTCCCCAGGTTCGATTCCCGGATGGTGGTATTTTTCCCGAAAGGGGAATTATGCCAAAGGTCACCAGACTTTGGTTAGCTAGAGTTAGGTTAGGTTGTGTTTCAACTGGTTTCACACCATCATACTCACTATCCCCATCACCTCATCACATCAGGACACGGTAAGAGCCACCACGGAAAGGATGTACGATTAGTACATTCGGGCGTCCCCTGGTCAACGGTAGGTTAGTACTGGCTAATCTTGCCACAAACTTGGCCACAAATGATGTAGCACAGACGTGCACTTTTATATAATTTTATATAATATTATATACTACGATTAATATTTTTATCTACGTATCAAACCATCGATCAGTCTACTGAAAAATCAATATCATATCTGGCTATCCCCACCCTACCATGCTGTCCTGTGTCTAGCTTCTTGGTCGGACAATATCAAGTCGTTAAGGGGGAAGGGGTGTCACCAGATGTTTCGGAACATTGTCATAGTACAAACGGTAGCGCCAGTGGTAACGTGACGGGACTAGTCAAGAGTACTGGGGTTCATAACCACGGCAGCTACGTTGGATCAGCACTGTTTGTCGACTGACTGGGGTGCCTTAGCTTCCCCAAGGAGCGTCGTACAAGGGGACTTTACATTCATATTACATTGTTCGACAAATCTAGCGGCCGCTCAGGCAAATGACGAGTAGGTGCACCTTACACTTTATCCATGCCTCGCATTTGTAAATGATGCCTCCCACTACCCGTCCAGCCTATATGGAATATTTACTCTAATAGGGTCAAGATTAGGAATTTATAAAAATGTACTCACGTTTGCATAGATAAAAGAGCGTAAAATCACTTAAAAACAAAATATTATATCAAGCCAGGATTCAAACTTTAAACTTCCATCAACCGGCATTTGGTTTGAGGAATTTTATGACCGGTGTTTGAACTAAAACTAATATTTTCGAGGTTTAGGCGCATTTAAGAAATGGTGGAGCCGAAATGTTGGAAGCAAATCAATGTGGCTCAATCCTGAGAATATTAGATTTTACTCAAAATTATATGAGTTTGACGTTTAGTTATTTTTTTTATCGCCACGCCTTACTACCCATTCGGGCTATACGCTTATGTACAAATAATGCTAATTATTTTAAGAATTAGGAGCTTATATTTAGAATAAGTGTAACCACATTCACGTGGAAGGAAAGGGGGAAACCATTTTAGAAAACCACCCTCATTACGCCCGATCGAAGTTCAAACATCGATCTCCCCGTCATTGGTAGTCTAGTCTAATGTGGTAGTAGCGCTTTACACCATATGGCCACCAAAACGGGTTGACGTTTAGTTCGTCTACCTACTTGTGTGACAAAAACTATATACAGTATGTGTTGGAAGAAAATAATATTAACTAGGCCTACGCTCTGTATTGAATATATCCATATCAATCTAAACCAGTTGACATGTGTTAAAAAGGCATCAGTCTCACAAGTGTGGCTTACTGGTCGCCGGTAGATCAGTGGTTAGAATCTCTACCGGATGTTTAGGTATGGTACTACTAAATGTTTTCCTTAATTTCCCTTAATGCAAATACGAGTACATTTCCTCTAAATTCTTACTTCCTCGTCACTATTACAAATTTTATGGATATGTAGGATAGCCCGGATGAGTAATAAAACACGGGGTACGTAAAAAAAAATTAATATATAAAACTACTTTTTCAGATAAAGAAAAATTAATCTTTGAAGCCCAACCGGTGCCCTCGTTACTAGCCATTACAACCAAATTTTGTTTTCAAAACACATATTGACTATCTTCTTTAATCTCATTAATGAGTATTTTAATAGACAGAGGATGAATGGTGGAAAACTACTAATAATGGAGTTTTTGTCACTGAAACGTTACTAGCTACAATGGTAATGTTCTAGAATATTGTTTGAAGATATTTTTGCTAGTTAAAATAATGAAATAACAAACAAAACATAAATTAAAAACATTCATTTGAGATATTTTAAGTTATCACTCAGCATTTTATATATATATATATATATTATTATCAATTACTATGTTTATTTCTGTAGTTTTTGAATGTTTTAAACAAGCAGCTAGAAAGGCTTAAGCTTAATTTTTGTATGATACAATATTTGTGTTTTTTTTAATCAATAGTAATTTTCTTGGAGCTCTATTTTCCTGAAGTTCAGTAAGTTTTTAAAATTATTTACTTCATTCTTATCGGCGAACAAAAAACTAATACTTTTTATACACCTGAGATAATATATATATAATGGCAATTTTTGTCGATTTAGGCAGTTTCATGGTGTCAATGAAACTCTCAATATAATTTTAAGGAATCAGTTTAAAAAATATGTTTTAGCTGTGCACTGGTGGTTGAAGTAGAGAGGATTTAAGGAGAAAAGGACAGCAGGGAGATTCGTCCTATAGGTGTGTAATATACCTGCTATGGAGAAGAGAAGTGGCCTTGTAGTGTAAGGAAGTATTGTATCGGGCATATTTTGTAGCCATTGTCACATATGCAACAGAAATATGGACATTTAATGTAAGAGTGGCAAGGAAAGTGGGGACCATGGGAATGAAATTTGTGAGGAGCATTTTAGCTGTCACGAGGAGAAACAAAATTAGGAATGAAGTTATCCGGGAAAGAGTAGGAGTATAGGGAGTACATGAGATAATAGGGGATGCAAAACTGAGATGGTATAGACATGTAATGAGGATGGAAAAAGAGAGAATGTTGAAGAAAATTTTGGGAATGAAGTATTTATGAAAAATACTGCAATGAAGGACAAGAAAGAGATGGGAGGGGCAGATAACCGAAAGTGAACAATTGAGAGGAGAAGAATGGAATAAATTAAAGGAGGAATGGTGGTGGAAGGATATAGGAAGATGGAGTCATTTTACCAAACTTACTCGGCCACAGGATGGAAACAGTTGTTGATGATGATAATAATGATGATGACGGGTGGATGAGCAGGCAAAGGTCTTGGATTTGCATTTAACTACATGACCTTTAGCATGTAGATTACCCAAGCTGGTGGTCACGTGGTCTAAATGTCAAGCTCATTTAATCTGGTTTGATGGTGATAGGGAGACCTAGGATCGAATCTTGGTTGGGTATTCTGAGAGTAGTATTCTTAAATCGTTTTCCACTCTCCTTCAACGAAAGTTAGAGTACATTTCCTTTATTTTGAACTTCCTCATCTCTACTACATTTGTATAAGTGTGAGGATAGCTCAAACTCAGTAAAACGCAGTACATATACACACAAAAAAAGATAACCTAATTTGGTTTAAATTATTTTTCAACACATATAACTTTCCACCATGAGACTACGACATTTTAAGCACATGCCGTTTGAAGATAAATATTTATAAAATGTGAAAACGATATTAAAACTAACAAAATACTACTGTTAAGCTCGATTCAATTCGGTGTTCCTCCAAATGGTAGCCTTTGGTAGCGCGAATAATTTCTAGTCTGAATTAAATTTCACTCCTTGTGTTATGCAATATGTCTACTGTGACAAAATATATGGCCTCTGTAATGCGCTGTCTCAAATCCATTATGCTGGTACATTCTGTATTTAACATACTGCCATAAGGAAAAAAAATCTAATGGGGTAATGTCAGGGGAACGCCGAGGCCAGGTAATTGGACCACCACGATCAATCCAATGGTCGGGGGATGTGTTATTCATGGGCACCGTCCTTCTGAAAAATTATGGCTGGCTGCATGGCTGTGGTACGTCAAAGATCAGAAGCATATACAGGTTAACCATACAAGTGACAGTGTTTTCAGCGAAAAAAACCTGTCCAACAATCATATTGTGCGTAAGGCCACACCACACACTAACCTTTGGTCTATCACGCACTTGTTCTTAGATTACATGCGGATTTTTCAATCCCAAAATTCCCATAATTTATCGATTCACTTTCCTCAAAATGTGAAAGTTTGCCTTGTCCGTAAACATTATGTGCACTATAAAATGTTCATCATCGATGATATCCAGCATAGCGGTTGAAAATGATGGTCGTTTTGGCCAGTTGTCAGGTTTTATTTCCTGCAAAATCTGTACCTTATAGGTGTGAAAGCTTAATCAACGTTGAAGCACTTTA